>JBBBDQ010000342.1:210000-227500 GCA_037127315.1 Ascarosepion bandense
CATTGACAAAATCCAACGGATAATCTGTAATGCGATAGATCCTGACTTGGTAGCCCAGATACAGTCACTTTCGCACCGGCGCAATGTGGGTTCCCCGTTTCTCTTCTACAACTACTTTCACGGCTGCTGCTTTGATGAACTTAGCTCACTGGTGCCCCCTATATATAAATTTCCTCGAGTCACAAAATTAGCAACTAGGTCCCACCCTTTTACTGTGAAACCAATAAATTGTAAACGCAATTTCTACTCCAGTAGTTTCTTTTCTTCTTCCCGCCTGTGGAATTCCCTTAGACCTATCTATCGCCTGGTTCACACTCCACCCACGTCTATTGAACAGGTTAAGAGGCTCATCCCTTGTTCCCTGTTTAGGATGTGGTCTCCGGCTTTCTCTTTTCCAATCTTTTCACTCTTTTCTTTTTTTCAATTGGAGTAGATAGACTAAACTATCGCCCGGTTTGACACTCCACCCACATCTATTGAACAGGTGTAGAGGCTCATTCCTTGTTTCCTGTTTAGGATGTGGTTTCCGCCTTTCCAATCTTTTCACTCTTACGTAGCCCCTGCACATCAGTGGCGTTACTCGGGGTGATATGATTAAAAAAAACTCTGGATATTGAGCTTTCTATTTTATCTATTTAATATTAATTAGATAAATTATTTCATATCTATCTATCTATCTATCTATCTATCTATCTATCTATCTATCTATCTATCTATCTCAGTCTTTCTTTCTTTCTTTCTTTCTCAGTCTGTTTACATCTATCTATCTATCTATCTCAGTCTTTCTTTCTTTCTTTCTCAGTCTGTTTACATCTATCTATCTATCTATCTATCTCAGTCTTTCTTTCTTTCTTTCTCAGTCTGTTTACATCTATCTATCTATCTATCTCAGTCTTTCTTTCTTTCTTTCTCAGTCTGTTTACATCTATCTATCTATCTATCTATCTCAGTCTTTCTTTCTTTCTTTCTTTCTCAGTCTGTTTACATCTATCTATCTATCTATCTATCTCAGTCTTTCTTTCTTTCTTTCTTTCTCAGTCTGTTTACATCTATCTATCTATCTATCTATCTCAGTCTTTCTTTCTTTCTTTCTTTCTCAGTCTGTTTACATCTATCTATCTATCTATCTATCTCAGTCTTTCTTTCTTTCTTTCTTTCTCAGTCTGTTTACATCTATCTATCTATCTATCTATCTCAGTCTTTCTTTCTTTCTTTCTTTCTCAGTCTGTTTACATCTATCTATCTATCTATCTATCTATCTATCTATCTATCTATCTATCTATCTATCTATCCAACAATAACTTATGATAAAATATAACAAGTATAACAGTATATTGAAATAAAAGTAATGTGACCGATACAAGATTTGTTTTTACCGTAAATCTTATTAGACACAATAAATGATTAACAACAATAATTCAGTGCTGACCGCGGTTAACTGGAAACATAGAAAATAAAACTGTGGATAAGCCAGAACTAGCAGTAAAACTTTATTAAATCCTTCAGTTTTGTAGAAAGATTGGAACTACACTACCGGCCATATATGTATTAGGCCACCCCAGTTTTTTTGAAAAGAAATGATATATTTCATACTATTTTTAGTATTTATTGCCAAGTAGATAATTCTAAATGAAAATAGAATGGTTCTTTTGTTATTGTTACTTTGCAAAATTTTACAAGGCAAGGAAGCAAAGATGAACTCGTCCGAATCAACCTAAATTTTCTTCATTCTTTCATTGATGAAACTGCAATATAGGTAATTATTAAATATTTATAAATTCATTTGATGCACATGTTATTGTGCAGTATTAACAAAAGAACCATTCTATTTTCAGTTGCAATTATTCACTTGGCAATAAATACTAAAAAACTGTATCAAATACATCATTTTCTTTGAACACTGGAGTGGCCTAATAATTATGGCTGGTAGTGTATACACACACACACACACACACATATATATATATATAGCAAATCTACAAGGTGCGATTGGTAAATAGTCGCTATTTGCCTTGTAAAATCTCGCAAAATAATAACAAAAGAACCATTCTATTTTCATTTAGAATTATTCACTTGGCAATAAATACAAAAAATAGTATGAAATATATCATTTTTTTAAAAATACTGTCGTGTCCTAATAATTATGGCCGTAATGTATGTCTCTTAAGTCGTTTCTTTTTCTTTTTTTCTCTGGAAACTGCTTTTGATATAAGATTTTACTTTCAAAATATTTTATGAGAGCTTTTACGATTCGGAAAGATAGAAAGTGTCATATCGGCGTGAGAACTGGATGCTGACCAGGCGGCTGATTTTGTTTTGCGCATATGTGTGATTGAATGGATGTATTCGTTATTCCGTTTGTCTGTCTTGTGAACATGTGGGATTTGATGTATGTATTCTTAATTTATTTTCGGTTTAAATGGTACAATGTTAACCTCCTCTGTTAAAACCATTTTTTCAAATATTCTGAATGAAATTAACATCTATTTATTTTTCAACATCTGAACAAAGCATCTGTAAAATTTCTTTGCATTGCCGAAATAAATTCTGGATTTATGGAAATTGAAATTAGAATATGGAAAAGACGCAGACATAACGTGGAGTATAGTGAAAACAGCCAAGCCTTACAACGGTGGCAAAATATGTAGACTGTGCCAAGAAGAAAAAAATAACGATTATGCTATTCCCAAACAAAAACGAACTATTGAATGAAAGAACAGAAATTATGGCTAAGTGTAACCATAGCAAAAATTACATATTAGGTTCATACAACCATAGATGAAAACGTTATAATAACTTGTAATTTTAAAAATTGCTCGTTCAAAACTTACTTCCCCGTTACGTGAGCGTTCAAAAAAATTCAACGTGAGCGTTCTTAAAAAAACGGTAAACGGTAAAGTCAGTTATTGCAAATGGTAGAAACCTAGGTCGCGTAATAACTCCTTTCCAAATTAAGAATATATATATATATATATATATATATATATATATATATATGTGTGTGTGTGTGTGTGTGTGTGTGTGTGTGTGTGCGTGTTTAAAATACAATATAGAATACCAATGAAGTTTTGAGGAAAGATGACATATGGAAAACGTTTCATTTAAACTAGATTTGATTAGGCGTTTCGCCTTTCTAGGATTCATCAAGTCCAAAAACGAAAAAAAAGAAATGTACGTGTGCATTTAATTGTGTATATGTTTAAATAATGAATCAGTACTTTTCCCAAAACTGAAGTTTTCTCGTGATGAAAGATAAGAATGGAAAAAGCGTTAATATTTATTCTATATCTTTTCTTTATAATTCTTAGTTCATGTTAAAACTTATTCACACACCCACACACACACATATACATATTGTAATTTTGTTATTACAATCTAAACTTATTTATAAATGGAACTTTGTGTGTGTCCGTTACCTATAGACTCCGAATCGGCTGAACCGACTTTCTTGAAAATTTAAACAGTTGTATGTGCGTTGTGGTACAGTGGATATCGGCTCGGAACGAGAAACCGGGGAGCCGAGTTCGAATTCCAGCTGAATCCATTGTATTCACTTACGCGCAAATACCCTTGGGAAAGGTATTAATCCGTCTCTTCCTTCCAGTTATGGGCTAAATAGCAGGACAGATTGGGTTCTATAGCCTTGGTCGGCAACCAGTCTACCGCAGAAAGCAATGGCAACCTACTGCGGGATAATCTTCTGCCCAGTCAGTCATGTCTCTTTCGAGACATGATCGCCCAAGCGTGTATCACATATGGCACCTAAACTGACTGGCTGACTATAAGCGCCTGCGAGTGTTCTTAGCTAGGTTTTGTGTCGAGGTACCCGCGATAAATATCGAAAATCGATAATCGAAAAAATCGGGTTATAGAAGGAGTGGTCCGATTTTAATCAAATTTGATACACTCATAGACAAAGACATAAAAAACGATATTCAGAAGTTTCAAGGTTGCAGTTCTTACAATAGTGCAGAAAATCGATAATATATATAGAAAAGCTTTCATTGCACCCGAGCAATGCCGGGCTATACTGCTAGTACAACATATCTGAATCTTTCATTATCTTTTATTTCAGTAAACAATGGAAGTCAGCCGTGTGTTGCTGGCAGTCGCCCTCTTTTGCATGAGCCGGTGCTTCGCCAAACATGGACGGGATATGAGTGTTTGTACACCAGTTGCTTCCGGTGTAGGAGATCGTAAGTAATCTGTATCATAATATGTTTCTGTAACTACCTATTAACCTCAGGTTTTAAAATGTTTCTTGTGTAGTACGTTAACACATAGTCGTCTTGTTTTTCATCTCTGTTCCGTATCTTTTCAGGACGTAAGCGATCATGGCTTTCCACATCTTCCTATCTCTTGTAGCTTTTAACAGTTTTTCTCTTTTACTTCTCCCAAAATCTGTACTGAAATCCATTTGCCCAAGCCCATCAAAATCTGCCACACGTTGTTTTCCCCGTCTGTCTTTCCCTCAATCTTCTCTGTGAGTACCAGATTCTCCAAGCCCTCCTTCCTCATTCTTCTTTTTCTTTTTCTTCTTCTTTGTGTCTTGTCCTTTCAGAACCTAAGCGACCATGGCTCTCCACGTCTCCCTATTCCTGGTGGCTCTTAACGCCCTTTCTCCTGTAACACTACGCAACCCCCGTTCTGTCATCCACCTGCTCAGGCCCTTCAAATATGTTATCAGCTGCTTTCCCCTGTCTCTTTTTCCCTCGATCTGGCCTGTTAGTATCAGGTTCTCAAAGCCCTCTTTCCCTATTGCATGTCCCAGCAACTTTAGTTGTCTCTTCCTGATACTCAATATTAATTTCTTTTTTGTTTCCATCATTTCCAAAACCTCGTCATTGCTACCTATCCCCAAAACTTCAGCTGTCTCTTCCTGATATTAAGTATAAGTTTTCTTCTCGTTTCAATTCTCCCCAAAACGTCGTCGTTGCGATCGCGTTCGGGCTATGGTATCCTCAGCATCCTTCTGTAGAACCATATTTCATTTACTTCAAGTCTTTTCTTCGTCTTCGATGAGATTGCCCAAAGGTATTTGCGCATAAGTGAATGCAAGGAATTCAACTGGAATTTTAACTCGGTTCCCCGATTTCTCGTTCCAAGCCGATATCCACTGCATCACAACGCACATCCTTATACATCAATTTTCTTATTAAACTGTCTACAATGATAGTAAATTGACTCTTGGTGACTTATGATTCAGTTTCTTTTCTTATATATATATAGTCATCCGCAGACAGATCTGTTTCGCTGTATCATAGATCATCACTACGGTTAGACAGCCGATTGCTTTTTACCCAGGATTGAAGCCCCGTATATATATATATATATATATATATATATATATATGGAGGGTCTATTTCAAACACGTAGATAGGTTAAACATAACGTTTCAGGTAAAAAAAAAATCGACGGTTAGAAACAAATCTATGATTTCTTTAAATATATACATTACATACACAAACACAAACTTTATATATATATATATATATATATATATATATATATATATAAGTTAAATATGAAGCACAATGAATGTCTATTATGTTTTATTCATGAGCCGTTCTAAACATCGTATTTTGGCTTTAATTTAATCCAGTAATCTTTGTTTCCAACGAAATTTCCCTCAATACTCTAGTCAGTTTTTGCAATGCATCCTTGGTCTTCGCCTTCCGATCCCAGCATTGCACTTTCCGTCCTCTGTTAGAACACTCGCCAGGTATCTAAATTTATGTACCTGATTGATTTTAATATCCCGACCTATAGTTAGCATTTTGGGTTCCTCTTTCTATTGATTGCCATGCATTCAGTTTTCTTGTAGTTTATGTTTTGTCCGTTCTTTCCGCTTTCTTTAAGTAACTTCAATAGGTGATCTTGTAGTTTCCTTTCCAGGTCTGCTATCAGCACTGCATCAACTGCGTATCTTATATTTATATTAGTTTGTGGCCGCCAATAACAAATCCTGGCAGGACTTGTAGTTCTCTCAGAATTGCCTAATTCTACTTCCAAATAATATTCCAAATAATATTCTCAATAATACATTATAATATTTTAATATAAATAATGTTCTATATCAGACATAAAAATTTAAAAGATAATACGTACAAATAATTGAATTAACACCTACTTCTGCATTCAATGAGGATTTTCGACCGGAATTTTTTTTTTCTTTTTTTTGCAATCAAGCTCTGTTTCGTTGATCCTCAAAAAAAATGTGACAACAGCATGTATAGATGTTCACTACTTCTTTTTTCAACGATTCAGTCGAAAATTTCTACAGACATCTCATCCACACATATGCAAACACATACACACTTCTATAAACGTTACTTACCAACAAACACACACATTCATACACTTTACCATCCAAAAGACTTCTCACACATATTTAACAATTGCCCATCGTTTTAATACACTTGACACACATTAATACGCACACCTGCATGTGAACAGACAAGCGTTTCTATACATACATATAAAATATTTCAAGCACATACACTACCGGCCGTAATTATTAGGCCACCCCAGTGTTTTGAAAAAATGATGTATTTCATACTATTTTTTAGGATTTGTGAAAAATTGTAAAAGAAAAATTGTAAAAGAAAATAGAATTTTCAACATGTCATCCTAAGACATGCATTCTCAATCCCATATAAACAAAAAACATTTTTTTGTTTATATGTGGTTGAGAATGCATGTCTTAGTTAATCTCCGGAACATTCTCTGTATATATATATATATGAATATATTTTTAATGGTACAGAATTTTATTATGACGTTAAAGACAAATTTTTTTTATTATAATCGGTCATGCCCAATTTTAAAATTAAAACACTAGTCGACCGTTTTCGTCCCATCTTTTCAGAACTGTAAACGGGCAAAAATTATGAAAAAGAATATTTTAATGGGTGAAATGAATGAATGAATGAAAGGGGGAGAAAAATGTTGATGTCTGATAAAAGTTACTACATCTAAAGATGCTACAGACCCACCAAAGCAAACACAAGCAAGCACCCGTTTTGTTTACAAAGTAAGAGCTGTCTGGACTTGATAAGCAGAATCTCCAACACCTTCAGATGGAACAACGAGTGTGATCTGTCCAAAACGGAGAACCATTTTGCGCTAAAATCCGCAGCACAAGCGGATCTTCTGATAAAGAAGATCTGCTATCGAAGACCCGTATGTGTTTCAAAAGTTTCTATTCAAATCAATCAGTTAAGTGCCATACGTGATACACGCTTGGGCGATCATATCTTGAAAGAGACATGACTGACTGAGCAAAAGATTATCCCGCCGTAAGTTGTCATTGTTTTCTACGGTAGACTGGTTGCCAGCCAAGGCTATAGAACCCAATCTGTCCTGTTATTTAACCCATAACTGGAGGAAAGAGATGGTTTAATACCTTTTCCCAAGGGACACGACATATTAAAGAAGAAGAAGAGTATGCGCTGATTCCTTAAGTTTACGCAGTTTCCAATGGTGTTCTCTAACAATTATTTCAACATCATCCGATAGGGCGCGATGATCCCCCTTCTTCCTCCATATATATCAGAAGTATAGACAAATTATTTCTCCCGGGTTTTTAATTAATTTTTTCTAATAAGTTTGCTTTCTGTGTCTACCAACAACACGTTGCCATATTTTCTTTTAATCGTATCACCCCGAGCAAGGCGGTAACGCCACAGATGTGCAGGGGGCTACATAAGAGTAAAAAAAAAATTAGATAGTGGGAGAGTAAAGAGAAAGACGAACCAGTTAAGGATGGGAATACGGGTATGATGACAGTTGCGAAGGTGGAAAGAAAGGGAAAGATATACGGGGTGGTGTAGAAAGAACTAGAGTCAAGTGGTTAATAGATGAGTATTGACATTGCACTTAAATCTCTGGAGGTTCTAGCTGTCAGGAAAGCAAGAATATGGAATGGAATTCTCCAGGCGGGAAGTGCGAGAAAAGAAGCTGAAGGAGTAGAATTGTTGTCTGCATTTGGTTGATCTGTGAATGGGTGGGACTCAGTTGCCAGTCTGGTTGCACGAGTAAACTCCTGTGGGTAGAGCACCAGTGATTTAAGTTCGTCGGAGCAGAAGCCATGAAAATATTTATAGAACAGACAGAAGGAAGCCACAGCCCGTCGGTGAGAAAGTGGCTGGAGTCGAGCCGCCAAGTCGGTACCTATCACATTACTAATTCTCCTTTGGAGCCTGTGAAGAACACTGAGCTGAACAGCAGGGACGCCTGACCATATATGATGGATTCAGACGAAAAAAACATCCTGGCCCGACACAGTGACCCAACCTTCCTAGCAGTGGATTTAGCTATTGACTCAATGTAATGGTTCCACTTGAGATCGGAAGAGAGGGTAAGGCCGAAGAGGCGCGGTGTATTGCTCTCAGGGAGACTCGCTTGGTCCATACTTATGCGAGGCAGGAGAGGTTGCCTGTGATGATTGACACACAGCAGCTTGGTCTTAGACGCATTGAAATATGCCTATCTTATATTATTAAGATTGTGCCTACTAATAATAAATCCTGGTAGGATCTCTAGTTGTTCTTGGGATTGCCTCGATGTAAAGTTTAAATGAGAAAATACACCCATGTCATCTTCTATTATAGTGTATTTTGCGTGCGGTTTTCTTCCTGTAACACCCCACGGTCGGTCCGAACAATTTTCTCCGGCGGCCGTTCTCCACGCTGTGATGTTTGCCGGGAGTTTGTTGAAAATGTCGGAGCCTCAAGCTAGGGGTACAAGATTAAACTATAAGGAACGAACTTCCACAACTTGGATGAGTTGAAAGGATGCTTTATTTCGCTTAGAGTTAGCCTTTTCGGTTGGGGCAGGCGAATGTGACACACAGCTTTAACTCTAATTAATGGAGATCAACAAATCCGAACTGACCGAAACAAGACGAACGGAGATTCTTACTTCAGGCACACGCCCGGCGGAACTAACTAACTTATATTTATTTAAAATAAATCCGGAAATGCTTTAGACCACCGGTGATAAACATTGGCGACTGTAAGTCCGAAATTTCAAGGTACTTAAATTTTCCTTCTTTTGATGTGTAAATATCCCGCAGACATCCAGTCTGTACTTAGCCTTTAGTATTTTTTCTTCCAGGCTTTTTTTTAATGTTTTTTTTATCTTAATAAAGCTTCCGCCGGAAAATTCTTAATGTGTGGTTAAGATACAGTAAAAGACAGCCTTTGACCAGGTCATTCAAAAAAAAAAAAAAAAAAAAAACTATTTTCTGAACTTTATCTCTTATCACATTAAATCACCGAGTTAAGAGCCAAATATTTACCGGAAGAGTGGTAGGATTTAAAACAGTAATCTGATACTCTTTTCTCTTCCACAATTTTCCTCATAAAAGAAAAAGCGTTTATTTATTTATTTTTTCTCTTTTGTTAAAACAAAACGTTTTTAATCTATTTTCTATTCTTAACCATTTTCTATTTTAATCTATTATAATAAAATACATATTTTACAAAGCACCTTAATATACGCCTAGTTATCGCGTCACATTCCAATATATATTCGAAATATGTAATTTTAATTTATTTAAACAATTTTTTTGACAGCTGGTCCTGATGTGAAGATCCCTGACCAATTTTATGTCCACATGGAACTTATCGAGATAAAAGAGGCTTATACAACCACCCTTACCGAGTATTTCGATAAAGTCAATAACCGAGGAATGATCTACCAGAGGATGAACGGATTAGAGCTGAAGGCCTATTTCGACTACAAAACCAACGAGCTGATACAAGTTTACCCAAAGAAGAAGAGTTAGTACCCATTATAACCTTTATAATTCTCATTATCATATGCATAATGAACGCACTAATTTCTATAAAAATTTGCATTTTAGGCACCACGGGATTTAGTGACTAATATCTAAGTGCGGGTGATCATTATTTTCAGTTTGGGAACCAAATATCCTTAGGGGATTTTACATGGGAGTAAATGACACTTATTTGCATCTTAGGCAAAAAATGTCTTTTGGTTGTACTTCTGAGATGAACTATAGTAATTATTTTCATTATTTATAGTCTTTGGACTCTTGTCCTCATCTGTATTGCAATGTGAATTGTGGAACGAGAACAATATACTCTCATGATGGAAATGAAGTGCTCGGTTGAAAATTGAAAATCACTGCTTGCATCTTACAAAAGGCTTTATTTATGTAAAATATATGCGTATTGTCATCAAAAATGTCATAGTGTCATTTTTGATATTAGGTTTCTGGTTGGGACCCAGAAGGTAATAAGTATACAACAGAAACAATAACAAGAACACAAAAGGAATTAAAAATAATTAAGAAAATATGTTATGACTGTATAATTATTGCTCGAGTGATCCTTCGCCATTGTACAGAGTGAACATTAGTGAAAAAATATGTGAAGGATCTATGAACCGTTTTTTGTTTGTTATTTGTCGAATGCTGTCGAGCCCTTAGCTGTCAGTGGAGTTGTGAAGAAATTTTCGGCGCTCTACGCTCATCAGGTTGATGCAAAATAGTTGTGGGGTGTAGAGCTCCGAAAATTTGTTCACAACATCACTAACAGCTAAGGCCTTGACAACAATCGACTAATCTAAACTTATTATTTATAAATAGAACTTTGTCTGTGTGTGGTGTATGCGTGTGTTTGTCTCTGCGTGTGTGTGTGTGTGTCCGTTACCTATAAACTCCGAAACGGCTCAACTGATTTTCTTGAAAATTTACACTGTTGTACTATAAGCGCCTGCAAGTGTTCTTAGCTAGGTTTTGTGTCGAGGTACTTCCGATAAATATCGAAAATCGATAATCGAAAATATCGGGTTATAGAAGGAAGGGTCCGATTTTAATCAAATTTGATACACTCATAGACAAAGACATAAGAAACGATATTCAGAATTTTCAAGGTTGCAGTTCTTACAATAGTGCAGAAAATCGATAATATATATATAAAAGGCAAGATGTTTGTGTGTGTGTCTGTTTGTCTGTATGTCTGTATTTTTTTCGGCCCTTTTATTTTAGTTTTTGCTTCGTGTTTGGCTCTAAGTAGGTATAATTGTAGTTCTTAGTCTCAGCCATGATACCATTTACTCAGAGGACTTATTTAACTTTCAAAATTCAGTTTACGACGAAAAACCTTATTTGATATCGATACCAGGAAATCAAAGTTTGACTTACATCCATTCATTTTTCTTTCAGTTTACGGTTTCGCTTTAACTGGAAACAACTATTGTTTTTTAGTCTTTCTTGCCAACGTCTAAAGAGTCTGAGCTCCAGGACCATGGATTAGTTTTAAAGCTTTCATTACACCCGAGCAACGCCGGGCTATACTGCTACTCTATTATAATTTAGCCTTTTTTCACCATTATCTGTTTATCTATCCTAATACTCTGAAAAAGCTTTTGCTTGCCTGTACAGCTAAGATCTTATTTTATGACCATGAAGTCCAGATTTACACACAAACTAACGGAGTAACTGTTAGAAACCCCTTGATCCATGCTTCTCTAACAAAAAGTGCTAACGTTTTAAGGAAAGTAGTAATGAATAATTATTGAGGATATGACAAACGTTTTAAAAACATCCATCCCGAAATGAGGTAATAAGTTATTTTTGGAAAAGGCACGCAACTTTCAATTTTTAACTGATTCTTCGATATCCAGAGGGTGGCTCGCAGCTTTTTTGCCTTTTTTAACACGCACACATATATATATATATATATATATATATATATATATATATATATATATATGACCGGCAATTTCTCATTTATGTAGAAGTATCATCCACATGCAAAAAAATTAGTAAATGGCATCCAAGTTTTTCGAAAGGGCTTTTTAAAATTTAAAAACCGCTAACCCTAAGATTACTATTAGCCATTAGGTAAAGTAGGCAAAAAAAGAGTTCAAATGTTTAGGGAACTTTTTCTAGCAATTGATTAATTTCGTTGTTATTGCTGTTACTGTTGTTGTTGCTATTGAATAAATTATAAAAAAAGCTTCCGGAATAGAAAGTCCCTTTGGCTCGAGGTGAGCTAGTAAATTATTTTTGTAAAAAGCACTCAACCTGCAATTTTTAAGTGATTCTCCAATATCCAAAGGGTGGCTCGAAGCTTTTTTTCCTATAACACACACACATATATATATATATATATATATATCGTACATTTGGGCAGCATGGTTTCATTTATGCAGAAGTATCATCCACATGTAAAAAAATTAGTAAATGGCATCCAATTTTTTTAGAAACTGCTTTTTAAAATTTAAAAACCGCTAACCCTAAGATTACTATTAGCCATTTGGTAAAGTAGGCAAAAAAAGAATTCAAATTTTAAGGGGACTTTTTTCTAGTAATTGATTAATTTCGTTGTTGTTGCTGTTACTATTGTTGTTGTTGAATATATTATAAAAAAAATCTTCCGGAAGCGAAAGTCCATTGGCTCGAGATGAGCTAGGAAATTAGTTTCGTAAAAGGCACTCAACCTGCAATTTCTTTTCGTGATTCTCCAATATCCAGAGGGTGGCTCGTAGCTTTTGACGTATAGTTTATATACATTAAATACATATATTTTGATTCTTTTAAAAGAGAATATATTGCTTTTTATCTTAGATAAATGTGTCATCGACAACTTGAATTTGAATGAAAATAATTCTCTGATGGGGACCACGTTAGACAACGGAACGGTCAAAATGTTTTCAGCGGCACGTGCACTTCATTTTAAAGACCGCGGCATATATCAAGGTGAAGCGAAAATTCGGGGAATTAACACTGTTCATTGGCGATCCTGTCAATATTGGCCAGCAACTGACATGACCGTTGATGCACACTGGTACTTCACAGGTAGGTGTATAGTTTCTTTTATGCCGAATATTGTTGTCACACCTGGTCTGGTGCTCCTGTTATATATTTAGTTTCTTGATAAAACCTTAAGAGGAATATGCAGTTTTATCAGTACTAACCTGGCATCTCACTTGGCGTACATCGACATTACGAATCTAAGCGCAGTCGTTATGGTGCAGTGGATATCGGCTCGGAACAAGAAATCGGAGAGCCGAGTTCGAATTCCAGTTGAATTCGTTACATTCACTTTCGCACAGTTACCCTTGGGAAAGGTATTAATCTGTCTCTTCCATCCAGTTATGGATAAATAACAGGATACATATAGCCTTGGTTGGCAACCAGTCTGTCACAGAATGTAATGGTACAATAAACGGTACAGTAAAGCGTTGAATTCCTTGCATTCACTGACGCGCAAATACCCTTGGGAAATGTATTAATCCGTCTTTTCTCCCTTCAGCTATGGAGGTTATGGTTAAATAGCAGAATAGATTGGGTTCTGTAGCCCTGGTTGGCAACCAGTCTACCGCAGAAAGTAATGGCAAACTATTTCAGGAAAATCTTCTTTCAAGTCATTTCTTTCGAGACATGATCGCCAAAGCGTGTATCACTTATGACACTTATCTGACTGACTAGATTATCTCTCAGCATATTACAATTGAAATTGTTCTCTGATAACTGATTCTTTTCCCGGACTTCTCACTTGTGGAACTCTTTTCCAGCCTCTTACTTTCCAGTTAGCTTTAATTTTTAAAAAATTTAATTCAATTTCAATCATTATTTTCTGTATGTTTATCGTTCTTCTACATTATAAAGTCTTTCCTTTAATCATATCTTTTCACACTTTGTAGCCCTTTACGTATTAGTGGCTTTATTGCCTTGATTGGGGCGCTAATGATTAAAAAAATAGTTATTACTACTTTACAGGCTGACGTTTCAATGTTGAAAACCTTGGAACTTGTTAAGTACATGTTGATGTACTCTTTATTTAACAATTTTTACATTGTTTTTGGCACAAGGCCGAAAGGGAGGGGGAACAAAAACTTGGGTTGGTCTTCAACTACACTAGATATACCTAGCTAATCTGACTCGTGACCCAGGCATACGTTACAATTTTCCCAATCACCAAAAAAAGGTGTCCATCAACACTCAACCCACCATGCACCAAAAAACCACAAAGCATTCTGGGGACCTCAAAAAAAAAAAAACAAAACAAAGAAAAAAACACCCCAAATGTGTATAAAAATTGTAATTTTATAAGATACAAAAATATATAAAAAATTATATATGAAATGACATCGTTAAGTACATGTTGATGTACTCATTTCTAAGGTCATTTTACGGAGTGTGTTTTGTAGTTAAAAAAAAAAAAAAAAAAAAGAAAACTCACCTCGTGGACGTCCGCGCGTAAAAAGAATCTCGTGGGGGGGGGGGGGGGGCCATATTGTTTTTATGCAGTCCAATTGACGCAAAATCACGGCGACCACGAGATTTGAGGAGATATAAATATACCTGCTACGGTAGAACTCGAGAGAGGGGGGGGGGTGTTATCGTGTTTGCGGCTACTGAACTACATTCTCTTTGGGAAGACATTTTTTGTGTTTCGTGTTTGAGACTACTCATCTACACGTTTCTCACTGGGTGGTTCAAGAATCTGTTTTTACCGTATACTCCAATGAAGTCGACAGGTCAACATTCCTGCTGTAGAGTGAGGTTTAACGATCTTAGCATCATTTAATATTTCTTGAGTTTCACATGTGCCAATATAGGCTTCGTCTAAAGAATGATTCTGTTTTGCAGCGACTTTATGAGTATTCATATTAAAATGGTTAGCTGGCGTTACACGGCACTAAGAGTATTTACTGTGTACTCTTAAATATATATAAAAAAGGAATTAGCATGACTACACTAGTGGGTACCTGTCTACGTAGGCCCGCAAAAGCATTTCTATTGAAGAAGGAAATCGTCAAAATTCTCAATAACAATAATGCGACACAAGAAAACCAAGGCTAAAGAACCCAATCTATCCTGTTATTTGATCCGTAGCTTGAGGGAGAAGAGATAGGTATTTGCGCGTGAGCGAAAGCAACATGGAATTCGAACACGGCTCACTGATTGTCTATGTTCCGAGCTGATATCTACTTCACCACAACGCACATCTCAAGCAAATTACTAAATTATCAGTTTTATAAAGACAACAGAGTTGCTAGGTCCTTCAATATTAACCGACCCGAATTAAGTCATTGCGTTCATTTTGCCGCATGACACATCGGAAGTTCTCTATTTTTAATGCTGCCATCGTATCAGTTACTGGTTATTGGCAATGCGAAAATGAGTGACATTTGTACGTTTATGATTTTTTAAAAAATCATCTCACCCCAAGCAAGGCATTCTACTGCCACTGTTGTGCAGGGGGTTACTTTTTTTTTCTTTAATCATATCACCCCGAGCAAGGCGGTAACGCCACTGATGTGCAGGGGGCTACGTAAGAGTGAAAAGATTGGAAAAGAGAAAGCAGGAAACCACATCCTAAACAGGGAACAAGGGATGAGCCTCTTCGCTTGTTCAATAGACGTGGGTGGAGTGTTAACCGGGCGATAGTTTAGTCTATCTACTCCAATTGAAAAAAAAAAAGAAAGAAAAGAGTGAAAAGATTGGAAAAGAGAAAGCCGGAAACCACATCCTAAACAGGGAACATGGGATGGGCCTCTTCACCTGTTCAATAGACGTGGGTGGAGTGTGAACCGGGCGATAGTATAGTCTATCTACTCCAATTGAAAAAAAAAAAAGAAAGAAAAAGGAGTGAAAAGACTGAAAAAGAGAAAGCCGGAAACCACATCCTAAACAGGGAACATGGGATGGGTCTCTTCACCTGTTCAATAGACGAGGAAGGAGTGTGAACCGGGCAATAGTTTAGTCTATCTACTCCAATTAAAATTTTTGCGCCAACAGTGAGCCAAAGATTTTATTTCAAAGAGGAAATTTAGCATCTTTTTTTGCAGTAACAGCTATTACCCCCACCACCACACACACAATCATTATGAAATTTGGAGGAAATTGGTCCAAATAGTTTTTATTAGTTAAAAGCAGGACTCCTTAAAACATAAATCGATCTTTTTTTAAATAGTTACTCATTTACTGAAAAGCTGGTCTGAACCATAAAATAAAAATTGTAGTATTTATAGTGATGAAAAAGAGGGTTTAGTTATGGGAAATGTCAGGAGGAGGGTAATAGACGGATGAGAATACCGAGTAGAGGGGGGAAAAAAGATTTAGAGAATGGATGAGAGTTAGTGAGATAGATGTCTATTGACCTTACGTTTAAATTCCTGGCGATTGTAGTTATTGGGGAAACAAGTATATGAAAGGGAATTCCACAGGCAGGAGGTGCGATAAAAGAAGCTGTTAGAGTAGAAAGTGCGGTTACATTTTATCGGTTTCACTGTAAAAGGGTGGGACCTAGTTGCTAATCTAATAGCTCGTGTAAATTCATACCTAGGAGGCACCAGTGATCTAAGTTTATTGGAGCAGAAGCCGTGAAAGTATTTGTAGAAGAGGCACGGGAAAGCCACGTCACGCCGGTGAGAGAGCGACTGCAGCCGAGCTGCCAAGTCGGTATCTATCACATTACAGATTCTACGTTGGATTCTGTCAAGAACCCCGAGGTGAATAGCAGGAGCACCCGACCAAATGTGGTAGCACTATTCAATACACGGGCGGATGGTAGATTCAAGTACTTTTAATACCTACCGCCTACCTAGAACCCGCCAAAAAACACACGTGACCACCTGAAAAAAAAAAACTCATTCCAATAGCATTGGTAAGAAATGAGTACAGGCAATCCTAGCTGTACCTCTCCATTAGAGGTAAACTTTATTTTTTACATATCCATTCAGGATTACGGAGCTCATGGCACTCTACGGCTTCCTTCTCTTTATTATCAGTGAATTGTCATGAAATATTGTCTTTTCCAAAGTTTTAAAATAGAGTTTACCTTTTCCTAGACTGGTTACCACCCAAGACTACAGTCTACCCTACTATATAACCCATAACTGGATGTAAAAGTAATTAACTAATGTCTTTGCCAAGAGTAGTATTGTTCAAGTTAAAATGATGGAACTGGTTATGTAGTTAAAATATTTAATCAATTACTTAAGAATCTTATTATAAATGTGCTTGACTTTGTTAGTTCGTACGACCTTTACGCCTTGCCAATATCAAATAAATAATGGACTACTTCATGTTGATCGTGTGGAAAGAGAAAATACACTACTTGGATTTAGTGAGAAAATGAATGAAAAAAAGCCATAAAGAAAAAAATGGAAAGAGAGAATAAGCTTAAGTATACTACTCTTTGATCTCAGCCATAAAGCAGAGGATATATTACACCCCCACACTGAAGCGAGTTGTGACACAAGGCCGGTTTTTAACGTGGAGGCCTGAGTACATATGTTCAGGCAGCTGGCCAACATTTACCCAACCCCTGCACACACAAAGACTGGGTACTAAGCTAGTCTTAGATGGTCTAAACTTGTCATAATTGGTCAGAGGTGGCCATGCTTCTTAGCCAAAAGTCCGAAAAGAAATTGTATTTTCTTGTCGCTATATACTGGTAGAATGTGACACAAGTTCAGTTTAATTTAGGGAGCCCGGCGCGTGCAACCGTGCCAG
>JBBBDQ010000342.1:232500-260000 GCA_037127315.1 Ascarosepion bandense
TGAAAATAAAAATATTTTTCATAAAAATCTGACAAAATCAACCATCTCAGTATAACCGAACACTAAAAAACCCCTTTAAACTCCACTTTTTTTGGCATTAAATAACCCACAGAGGTGTTGTTATGCCGTTAAGCAAAACTCGCCCAAACTCACTCACTAAAAAAGGTTTTTATGTATTTCCAATATTAAATCAAATTTTCTCATTTCGTTCAGACTCCGAGTGGTGTTTATTGCCCTGGCCGAAAAATCGTCAAACCTCTGCCCCACGTTCCAGAAACAATGGGTTTCTACACCGAGATTGTCGATAAAACATTTATGGTTGTTGCAACTATAAAGGTAAGTAAACCTCGTGTCTTGAAGAAGCAATACCTGTTTGACAAATTGGCAACCGAAAAAGCAAGCGTTCTATCTGTCGAGCCCTTTGTGGCCATAAACAGTGTTTCTCCCTCTGCTCAGCCTCTTGAGCCTTGCTCTAGCATCCTTTCACATAAGACCTTAAGGTAGATGCCCTTCCTCTATTTCTCTTGCCTTCAATATACACTGTAAGTTTTCCAAGCCCTCATTATAGATCCATTAACTTTTTGAAGGCAAATTTCGCTATTGGGCTTTTTCTCTTGCTGATAGCCATATTTTCTGTCTTCTTGCAATTGATGGTTAATCCACTTTTCTCGATTTCTTTTACTACCGTATCTAGGTGGTCATATAGTTTACTTGCTGTTGGTGCAGTGGATATCGTTGTATTCACTTACGCGCAAAATCCTTAGAAAATGTATAAATCCCTCGCTTCTCCCTCGACGATTGGGTTCTATATTCTTGGCTGGCAACAAGTCTACCACAGAAAATAATAGCAAACTACTGTGGGAAAATCATCTGACCAGTCAGTCATGTCTTTTTCGAGACATGATCGCCCAAACGTGTATTACGTATGGCACTTAACTGACTGACTGAATATAATAGTTGAAAACATAAGGCTTTTACTGGGTATAAAGTGGGGGGGATCAATTGTATATTGTTTTGAAGTAATAAACTGACCCCCACTAATTACTACTATATAATAATAATACATCCTTTCCCCCTCTACCTATGAATCAAATAACAGGACAGATTGAGTTCTATAGCACTGACTGGTAACCAGTCTACCACAGAAAGTAATAGAAACCTACTACGGGAAAATCTTCTCCGAATAGTTAGTCATGTCTCGAAAGAGACATGATCGCCCAAGCGTGTATTACGTATGGCACTTAACTGACTGACTGATTCTAACACACACACAAACACACACACACACACACACACACACACATATATATATATATATATATATATATATATATAATTTCATCCCAAGGTGATAATGCTACAAGAACTCATGGAATTACTTGGACTGAAACGAATGCGAAGACTTTAGTGAGGAGAAAGGACAATGAAAAAACAGATTCCAGGAAGACATGATGGCGATTGACGTTAAATGCAAAGTCAATAACTATGTTCTGTTTTTATGTGAAGCTACTGTTACAAACTTAACTCGGTTAATTTTTCAAAACTAATTCTGCAAGTAATTTGCAATTTTATGTCCATTTGACAATAAAATGGAGAAATATTATGTTCAACAGCCATCAGCAAAACTTCGTGCGAGTATCTAATGGGTTGGCGAAAAACTTCGTTCGATGTATTGAGTAAATTTTCTACTTAATAAGCAAATATCTTTCTCCAATCCAGAATTAAAAGATAATATTCACATATTTGTTATATATTACACGGAAACTCTGAAAAACAGTGACTGTCTTGGCAGAGAAAGAGAAACACGTATATATAAAAATATAAACTTATATTTTTATTCTTCGTCGGTAACGGCTGTGTGAAGTAGGAGGGTAGCCGGAGAGAATCCCGCACACGCACTAGTTGTCGGGGAGTCGTTAGCCAGCGGGAGTTCTCTGTTCTATCTCTCTCTGTTCTCTTCTGTTTTCGGCCAGAAACCCCAGACTTATATAAACCAAAATTCCTACACTTGTTTGCTTTTTTAGGTTGTCGCCTAATTGATGTTATCTGTGGTCAGATACATCTGTCAATCATCTTCGTCGGCTATCGCATTTCAAGTCATTTGTTGTCTGTGTTTTCTGCCTTTTGATGTCAATCATATCTTTGTCGGCTATCGCTTTTCAAGCTTTTGTTATTACATCCCGTCTCCACCATTCACAACCGAAATATATTTTTGCCAGTCATAGTTATGCCCGTCATGGTAATATATTATATTTAGACATAATTCGTTTAATGTTAAAACTATATTAACCCTGCCTTTGTCAACCCAGATTTCAGAAAATAGATAGTCCCCTGGCGTCTGCATCTCATGTCAACTGAGTTACGACTGTGCCACATCGTGTGCTATACACCTTCACTGAGTCAGGAGAGTAGCAGGAGAGAGCAATAGAAACTAGTTGCCAACTAAGAATTATGAAAAGTTTAAGAATTTCGTAGAGTGGGTAACAACACACGTTATGTGACTAACGCAATTTTAATGGGATTAAATTAATGATTTTTTCGAATCTTTTTTATTCAGTTGCTTTTTTATCATAACTTTCTTGATCGGATCATTTCCAAATATTGAAGTAGTATCAGTATTTTTATTGTTAATCTGGGGATGTTTTTTTTTTAATATAAAGCTTTTTATCGCAATAATACTCTCTGAACATTTACGCAAATAGTATCTTCATTATTAATCTGAGGTTCGTCTTCGTTTTGCCTTATTGTTGTTTTTTCATTAAAAAAAGAAACGAAAATGTCCTTGGTCGAATATTCCATCTTTGAAAATAATAGCTTAAGTATTTTCATTATTAAGCTAATTTTAGTCATTTCATCGCCTTATTGTAGCTTTTTTTTTATTAAAAAAAATCGAATATAATTAATCGAATATTTCATCTTTGAAGTAAATAGTGTATCTACATTATTAATTTGAGTCTAGTCTTTACTTTGCCTTATTGTGGCTTTTTTTATTAAAAAAAGTAAACGTCTTTAATCGAATATTCCATCTTTGAAGTAAATAGTGTATCTACATTATTAATCTGAGTTTAATCTTTACTTTGCCTAATTGTTACTTTTTTATATAAGAACAAAAAAATAAAAATAAAAATAAAAACAAAACAAACACAAAAAGAAAACAAAAAAAATGTCCTTGGTTGAATATTCCATCTTTGAAGTACATAGTGTAAGTATATTCCTTATTATTCTAAGGCTGGTCATTTCATGTTTTCGGGTGAACAATTTTTAAAATATTTACTAATGTTAGGTTAGTCTGTTATAAGACTGAAAATGTTGCACACCAAGTGAGGATCAAGTTCACTGCAATAATAACAGACTGATTCTCTTTTGATATGGATCAGTGCTTGCATAGTGCAGTTCAGGGTCGCAAATGTAAAGCACCAAGAATGAAACTCATTGTAGTTGTTTTTCAACCTTTTTTGCCCAATGTGCCCTTTACGCCATAAGTCAGATGTCATTCTCCCTCCTTTCCAATATTATTCAACTTAAAAGTTGCATTCCAAATAATATTATTGAAAATCTTTATCCTTTTCCATATTATTACATATACATTTACAGAGATTATTTTTTATAGAGAAATTAGATAAATTTAATAGTAATAAAAAAATTATGGATTTTAAAACTTGAATGCAGGGGTCGGCAGCCTTTTGAAGAGAGCGGGCCAGACAGCTATACAAAGTCTCAAAGGAGGTCCATGATATCAAATTTACTGTAATAAGTTGTCTCGACCTCAGATCACTCCGTCCAGATGTCCACCATCGCCTGGACGTTTAAAGAAATTACAATCATGTTAATATTATATTATTTAAACAAGATTCTTTATTTTATTGCAAGACTAACAGGATAACAACTAACACTCAACAAAAAATGCAAATTCCTTAAAACAACAAAGCACAGTTAAAAATGGCAAATTATCTAATAAGACATTTGTTTCTCTTTATTGTTCGACAATTTCTCCACATCAGTTGATGTATTTGTTGATGACAGGAACAAAACTTCACCCAAGTGGTCATCAGCCAACCTTGTAATTAAACGATTTTTAATATATTTCTTTTTTGTAAAAAGGTTGTTCTCTGGCGTATATTTTTCTAAATAATGATGCCACCATTTTCGCATTATTCAATAAATTTTTATATTTTCCACTTGCCAAAATATATTTCTTAAGACAATCAGCAGTGGATTTGAAATTAAATTTTGATTTTAAAAATTGTAGCATTGCAAGTCGATGAACTCTAACTGATAATTTCTTTGCAACTTTCTCAGCAAATTAATTAGATAATTAGTGTCGTGGTGTTAAGTTGGAGGGCCTGACAAAACTTCTTCGCGGGCCGGATGTGGCCCGGGGGCTGGGGGTTGCCGACCCTTGATGTACAGTAATTTGTTTTAACATAATAAATAATTATTAAATAAATAAATTAACTATACAAACTTCAGTTAAATGTTGAGATGCTGGAATTCTATAAACAAAAATGTCAAAAGATCAGGGTATTTAAATCGATTTTATTCTGAGGAAGTTTACGGTCAATAAGAAACATGTGATTGTTTGTTTTTTGTTTTTTGTTTTTTTTTGTTTTTTTACTTAAGAAAAAGTAAAATATACCCCACCCCGCCTTGAAAACCTGAAATTTTCATGTGGAGTGAATTCCTCCTTGAGGTAATTCTCTTTGGTATAAGGTCAGAAGCGAGAGTTGCGAGGTGGGTCTTCTTCTTTTCTGTGTGCCATGTCCCCTAAGGACGATGGCGATCATGGCTCTCCTTAATTTCCCGTCTTTTGTAGCTCTTTGTAAATTTTATTTTATTTTATTTTTTTGCTATCTCTTCTAATTCATGTTCTGCTAACCATTAACATGGGTTCGTCAGATAGGTGATGCACTGTTTTCCTTTGCACCTCTTCAGTATATCCTGTGAATTTTTTACAGTTGGAGTAGATAGATCTATCTATCGCCCGGTTCACACTCCACCCACGTCTATTGAACAGGTTAAGAGGCTCATCCCTTGTTCCCTGTTTAGGATGTGGTTTCCGGCTTTCTCTTTTCCAATCTTCTCACTTTGGTTTCTTTTTTTTTTTTTCAATTGGAGTAGACAGATCTATCTATCACCCGGTTCACACTCCACCCACGTCTATTGAACAGGTTAAGAGGCTCATCCCTTGTTCCCTGTTTAGGATGTGGTTTCCGGCTTTCTCTTTTCCAATCTTTTCACTATTACGTAGCCCCCTGCACATCAGTGGCGTTACCGCCTTGCTCGGGGTGATATGATTAAAAAAAAATATTTCATCAAGCCCCGTTTTCTCAATATGTCCTTAAGAAATTTAAACTGTCGCCTTCTGAAGTTAAGTATACGTGTGCTTTAATAAATTCTTTTGCATACTACCGCCGGAAAAACAACGAGAAACGCGTATATATAAAAATATGATATTATATTCTTCATTAATGTCGCTTCTATGGAGTTGTAAAACAGTCGGAGAGAGTTCGCACACACGAAGGAACTGTCGGGTGTCGGTAGCCAGCCAGCGGGGGTCTTTTTTCTTCGGCCAAAATTCTAGACTTTATATAGTCTTAAAATTCCCACGTGGTCACGCCTCTAGACCCACGCATTTTTGCTTTATCGGGTTGTTTCTTTGAGTTTATCTACGGCCTGATGTATCTGTCAATCAATCACAATCCAATCGCCTTTCAAGCTGATTGTCACTTTTGTTGGTCTTACCTTCGGCCGGATGTATCTGTCAATCACAATTCAATCGCCTTTCAAGCTGATTGTCACTTTTGTTGGTTTTACCTTCGGCCGGATGTCGCTGTCAATTACATCCACCGTTCAAGGCAATATATTACAATTCAATACTGCTACAATCGTCTTGTTCCATGGCAAGGGTTTCACGTGATTTCTCTGAATGCTCTTTTGTTCTGAAGTATCTTTATCTTTCTCTTTTTTTCCCCCCACCAGGAGGAATATGACCGCACGGCCAGATTGGCACGTTTCTCTTACACGTCGCTTCCAATGTACAATCTATATAACAACAATCCTGTTATCGACGTTCATGATTTTGAAACCGGTAAGGGAAAATTTGAAATGTCTAATTTCACCTTTGCTTTTTAAATGTCTGCGAAAATGTTCCGAATTATTTCATTTACAGTTAGCGTTTTGGGGTGTGGTGACCTCAGTCTGCCACAAATATGTGGCAACTTGTGAGAAGCGAACTCATTAATCATTCGTAATTAATTAAATTATTGCTCCTTTTTACGGCTTATCAACCCACGGTTAGTGGGTAGACACATATGAGTGAACATCCCTTTATATATATATATATATATATATATATATATATACACACACTACCGGTCATAATTATTAGGCCACCCCAATTTTTAAAAAAATGATGTATTTTCATACTATTTTTAATATTTATTGCCAAGTGGATAATTCTAAATGAAAATAGAATGGTTCTTTTGTTATTATTACTTTGCAAAATTTTACAAGGCAAAAGGCGACAATTTACCCATCTCACCCGTAGATTTGCTATATATATATATATATATATATATATAGCAAATATATATATATAGCAAATCTACGGGTGAGATGGGTAAATTGTCGCCTTTTGCCTTGTAAAATTTTGCAAAGTAATATATATGTACACTACTGGCCATTATTATTAGGCCACCCCAGTTTTAAAAAAAAATGATGTATTTCATACTATTTTTAGTATTTATTGCCAAGTGGATAATTCTAAATGAAAATAGAATGGTTCTTTTGTTATTATTACTTTGCAAAATTTTACAAGGCAAGGAAGCAAAGATGAACTCGTTCAAATCAACCTAATTTTTTTTCATTCTTTCATTGATGAGACTGCAATATAGATAATTATTAAATATTTATAAATTCATTTGATGCACATGTTATTTTGCAGTATTAACAAAAGAACCATTATATTTTCATTTACAATTATTCACTTGGCAATAAATCCTAAAAAATAGTATGAAATACATCACTTGTTTAAAACACTGGGGTTGCCTAATAATTATGACCGGTAGTGTATATGCTTGAAATATTTTGTATGTATGTATAGAAATGCTTGTCTGTTCACATGCAGGTGTGCGTATTAATACGTGTGTCAAGTGTACTAAAACGATGGGTAATTGTTAAATATATATGTGAGATGTCTTTTGGGTGGTAAAATGTATGAATGTGTGTGTTTGTTGGTAAGTAACGTTTATATAAATTATTCACTTGGCAATGAATACTAAAAAATAGTATGAAATTCATCGTTTTTTAAAACACTTTGGTGACCTAATAATTATGGCCGGGAGCATATATCAGTCTAACATGTATCACTTTTATTAAGGCTTTGTCAGAGATTGGAAAAACAAAACAAAACAAAAAAAAACAGACAGAATGCACATTACTATGTGATGCCTACTTAGAGATGCAAGAATCTTAACAAATTTGCATTCATATAGAATTTATCTAAGCTTTTAATGCACGTGATACGTGGCTGGCCAATGGAAATAGGATCTGACAAATTTGAAAATATAAAGTTTTGTCTGTTTTCTCTCAATCTCTGATGAAGCTTTCACAAAGTGAAACACGTTAGATTGTTATTTTTTTTTATATTCGTTTCACCCCAAGCAAGGGAATATTACCACTGGTGCGCAGAAGGCTACAGAGAGAGGAGAGGGAAGAGTGAGCAAAAAACGGTACAGGGGATGTCGAAGAAAAGGTAAGAGCGAGGTGGGACTTGAGGAGATAGAAGATGGCAATTTACGTTGCATTTAATCCTTTGGAGATTGTAGCTATCAGAGAAGCAAACATGAAGGAAGAGAGTCCCACAGATGGGAAGTGCGAGAAAAGGAACTGATAGAGAAAAAGTGGCGGGTGGGTACATTTGCTTATTTTGACGGTAAAAGGGTGGGGCCTAGTTGCCAATCTAGTTGCACGGGTAAATTCATGAGGGAATGAAGATCATCAGAGCAGAAGCCGTGAAAATACTTGTAGAAAAGACAGCGGAAAGCCACATTCCATCGTTGAGAAAGTGGCTGAAGGTGAGCTGCCGAATCGGGACCGAACACATTGAAGATCCTTCTCTAGATTTTGTCGAGAACCATGAGATGAATAGCAATGCAACCAACCAGATATGGCAACAGTATTCAATGCACGGACGAATGATAGATTTATAAATGTGGACGATATACATTTCCTGTTTGTTCTTTAATTTAACATCCTGTCGGATTCTGATAGATATTTGATTTGCATTGGATTTTTAACTTATATATATATATATATATATATATTACGGTAATTAACGATGATTAACGAAACGGGTTATAAACAACCGACAATTTGAAGTGATTTGTTTGAACATTATTTTTGATCGATACTCGTATTTAAGTAGATATTCTGTTTATAATCAAACAGTATTATTTATTTCTACCGGACTGATTATTTACGATAAATAATCAGGCCGGTAGAAATAAATATATAATACTGTTTTATTATAAACAGACTATCTACTTATATATATATATATATATATATATATATATATATATATGTGTGTGTGTATATATATGTGTGTATGTGTGTGTAGTCATCCGCAGACAGATTTGTTTCGCTGAATCACAGCTCATCAGTACGATTATTAATCCGATTGCTTTTTACCCAGGATTAAAACCCGACCGAATTGGCCGTCAATTGACGATTCTATATAGATTCACTTGGATGGACATATTAGCTCTATCACTGATATTGAGCGCTTTCAAATAAGTACCGCGCGTATATAATATATAAATAATATATGTAACATATTGCATATATATATATATATATATATATATATGCACATTTCACACACGCACACACACACACACACACATACATATATATATATATATATATATATATATATATTTAAGGAAGTGAAACCTACTGTTCATGCATTTTCTTTTTTAAAGTGTGCTCAATATAGAGTAGAGTATAGTACTGTAATTTTGTTATTACAATGGTTTATAAAGCACTACATCTCTACACAAAAAATTCATTTTTTAGAACAATATTGTTCTTCTTTAGGTGACAAACAAACGAAGATGATTAATTTTAGACAACTAACCGAATTGTCAAATGTAATAATTCACCTGCAAGATCTAAATTACAAACAAGCAATATTATTTACGAATTCATATGTCCTTTAAAGAACTCTGTTCTTGATTAATCAAAATTCGTAAATAATTACATTGGATATACTACTGCATGTTTAACAAGAAGACTCACGTTACATTTCTCTGACCATAGCTCTATTAGGTCTCATTTAAATACACATGGAGGCCTACCTAACTCTATCCGTAATATATTCGTCGATTATACACATATAATATCATCATCCACATGTAAAAAGAGCTAAAATAATGGCAGTATTATTAATAAAAAAGAAGGACCCAACACTCAAAAATATCAATTATGAACACGGACACAATGTGCTCATTGTATTTAGAAAATAAAACATTTCTGTATCTTTACATCTAAACTTATTTATAAATGGAACTTTGTCTGTGTGTGGCTGTGTGTGTGTCCGTTACCTATAGACTCCAAAACCGATTTTCTTGAAAATTTACACAGTTGTACTATAAACTGCGTCTGCGAGTGTTCTTAACTAGGTTTTGTGTCGAGGTACCCCCGATAAATATCGAAAATCGATAATCGAAAAAATCGGGTTATAGAAGGAGTGGTCCGATTTTAATAAAATTTGATACACTCATAGACAAAGACATAAGAAACGATATTCAGAAGTTTCAAGGTTGCAGTTCTTACAAGAGTGCAAAAATCGATAATATATATATATATATATATATATATATATATATATAAGGCAAGATGTTTGTGTGTGTGACTGTTTATCTGTCTGTATGTCCTTTATACAAATCCACAATTTTATCCGATTCTCATCAAACTTCACACAAATATTCTTTAGGCTGAGTATGAGCTCCAGGACCATTAATTAGTTTTAAAGTTTTCATTACACCCGAGCAACGCCGGGCTATACTGCTAGATACATACATAAAACAATGTATATATTCAGTTAAAAGTAAAATAAGACTCCTCCTTGATAATGGCTAAAAGCATAGCTGAAAGTGCTTGGATAGATAAAACATTCGGGCAAATTTTTATATATAATCTTTGCATTCTTTTTTGTGGACAGGTGTGTCCTATGTCACCAACACAGTTCTGGGGAACTGCACTGCACGTCCCATACCACACAAAGACCTTGATGTTAAGGATGTTAACGCACACAATGTCCGAATGTCGACAGCGCAAAGCTTTTTCGACTTTCCTAACAAAACCTTTTCGTATGAAGGAAGTGTGAGTAAAATTGCTTGATATTTTCCAGAAAAAAATATTCTATTCCCCTTCCTATTTTTAAATAATCTGAAATGTGATCGGTTTATTTTCTTTTTTAAAATTGGCTGACATTTTCCAGAAAAAAATATTCTATTCCCCTTCCCATTTTTAAATAATCTGAAATGTGATCGGTTTATTTTCTTTTTAAATTGGTTGACATTTTCCAGAAAAAAATATTCTATTCCCCTTCCCATTTTTAAATAATCTGAAATGTGATCGGTTTATTTTCTTTTTGTTTTCAGAAAACGGTTCGTGATATACAAGCCGAATCCTGGGTTGGCGTTCGTAATGGTTGGCCCCGAAAAACATCGACGCAGTCCGTGTGGGAATGGTATTTTGCCAAAGTAAGTCAGGAGAAAAAAAGGAACAAAACTTTTTTTATTAATTTACACCATGTATATATATATATATATATATATATATATATATATGGTAAACAAAAACTTTTTCATTATTATTTCGCATCATATATATATGTGTGTGTGTGTGTGCTGTGAATTAATCAAGAATTTTTTTTTCTATTCTTGTACCAATATGTACAATATTATTAGCTTCCACAATAACCAAATTTTGAAGCCATTTTAACCCAGTGACCTCAGGTTTTAGAACATTAAATTCATTTACAAATCACAAGAATTTTTCTTCCAACCGGGCAATATTTGGAAGGTAATTTTATTGATGAATCAATATGTCCTCTCTACCTATATATAATAATGGTTTTATATAATGATTTATACCCATTATTTTTTACAGTTTTTTATGTTGTCCTCAAATGAGAACACTGGGTTAAAATGGGTTAGAGAAGTTCAGTGAATCCAATACAGAGAAAAGGATTATACTCTCCTGTAATTGTAGAGATAGAGAAAACTGTCCGGTTGAAGGTAAATGTAGATCTATAAATGTGATCTCTCAAGCTAACATCTCCTCTCAAGAAAACAAGGAGAAATATAGTATTGACATCTGAATTGTTGTGGAAATTTGGAAACAAACATTTTATACACACAGGCACATCTTTACTAACACTAAGGTATCAGACAGCCCTCTTCCGAAAATACTGGGAATTGAAAGAGAATGACCTAAATCTCCAGATAAAGTGTAAGCTGATAGCCACGGCAAGTACTCCTAATAGCTTAGGAGATAGATGTAAGCTATGTTTAACAGAAAAAAATCAGATTTTGAAATTTCAATATCAGAATGTACTTCTGAATAAACGTAAAGAAATCATTAGTATGTGTCGTCACCGTAATAGATTTAAATTTCAATAATTATGTTATTCTTCCATTTATTCATAATAGAAATTGCTTTTTACATAAATTAAATTTTAAGATTTGGAGATTCAGTAACATTTTCCGTCTTACCTACTACTACTAACTCAATGGTCAAACCACATACCCCCTACTACCAAAAAAGAATTTATCACTACGATTGCCCCTCGGCTTGACCTTATAGTATCAAAATTCCCTACCCCTTCTTTTACTTGCTTCCGGCATAAGAATTTTTCTCTATTCTTTGATTGAACGGGGTTGACAATGCATGTTTCAAACTAACATGTTGAAATAGCTTCTTTTTTTTTTTATAAGCGTTTCACCCCGAGCAAGGCATGTCACTGCCACTACTGTGCAGGGGGCTACGTAGAGTGGAGAAAGGCTGATTAAATATAGGAAATGACAGAGGGTGGGTGATAGGCGGGTAAGAATACCGAGAATGAGGGTTGGGTAGATGAGAGTGTTGTGAGAATAGTTGGGAGTTAGTGTGATAGGAGGTGTCTATTGACCCTACATTTAAACACCTGGAGATTGTAACTGTCGGGAAAGCAGACTTGTGGAAGGGAGTTCCACAGGCGGGAAGCGCGAGAAAAGAAGCTGTTGGAGTAGAATTTACGGTTACATCTTATTTGTTTAACTGTAAAAGGGTGGGACCTAGTTGCTAATCTAGTATCTCTTGTAAATTCGTGCTTAGGCGGCACCAGTGATCTAAGCTCATCGGAGCAGAAGCCATGAAAGTACTTGTAGAAGAGGCACAGGGAGGCCACATCACGCCGGTGTGAGAGCGGCTGCAGCCGGTCTGCCAAGTTAGTATCAACCACGTTACAGATCCTCCTTTGTATTTTGTCAAGAAGCCCAAGGAGAGCAGCAGGGGCACCCGACCAGATATGGCAGCAATATTCAATACACGGGCGGATGGTAGATTTGTATATGTGCAGAATAGATTCAGGTGGGAAAAATTTCCGGGCCCTGCACAGGGAGCCCACTTTCATAGCAGCAGATTTGGCAATGGATTCAATATAGTCATTCCATTTGAGGTCCGCCGAGAGTGTAAGGCCAAGGAGGCGTAGTATTTTACTCTCTGGGAGGCTAGCCTGTCCCATGCTAATGGGAGGTAGATGCGATTGTCTGTGGTGATTAGTTGATAACAGCTTTGTTTTAGAGGCATTGAAATTTACCAACCATTTCCTACCCCAGGTCACTACGGATTAGAGGTCCCTTTCAAGTAGGGCAGCGAGGTTCACTTTGTCGTCCAGACCTGGTTTCTGATCGATGCGGGAGTAGATTGTTGTGTCATCAGCATACATGCCAACTTGGGATCTAATGGTGTCGGGGAGATCATTAATGTAGATCAGAAAGAGCGTGGGACCTAGGATAGAACCTTGAGGGACGCCCGCGTTCGTCTGGTAGTTTTGGGAGTCATGCCCATTTAATACCACCTTCAATGTGCGGTTAGAGAGGAAAGACTGGATGAGGTCAAACAGATGTCCAGTTATCTCATAGCTCCGCAGTTTGCACAAGAGGCCAGCATGCCAGACCCTGTCGAATGCTTTGGAGATATCCAAGGCAACGGTTCGGGCTTCACCATTCTTGTCAAGTGCCTGGTATATGTACTCGGTAATGGTCGTTAGCATATCAGCAGTAGACCTGGTGAAGCGAAACCCATACTGTTTGTCAGAGAGAAGCCTGTTGGCCATAAGATGCTGAATCACCTCGGCGTTGATAATGGCTTCGAAAACTTTGCCAAAGATTGGAAGGAGACTAATAGGACGGTAATTGGCGGGGTCTGAGGGTTCGCCAGAATTCTTAAATATAGGTACTACGCAGGAGGACTTCCAACGGGCAGGAAAGCAGGAAGCAGATAGGCAGAGGTTATAGAGTTTAGAGAGGACAGAGGAGAGTTCTGGGGCACATTTCTTCAGTACTATGACTGGGATTCCGTCACCGCCGCTCGCTTTGTGTGGGTCAAGTTGCGCAATTATCTTGGCGACCAACGAGGGTGTAATGTGGACGTTATTTAGTTGAGCCTTAGTTCTGGGTGGGAAGTCTGGTGTAGGTATTCCTAACGAGTCCAGTGTCGAATTGGTTGAGAATCTACGGGCAAAGCATTCAGCCTTGTCGGCTGGGGAGGTGAGAACTTCAAATTCATTGATTAGTGGGGGTATTGAAGTCTTGTTCCTGCTGAGCACGCTTTTGCAGAGACGCCAGTAATCTTTGGAGCCAAACTTAGAGGATGCTATGCGTTGCCTAATTCTGGTAGCAAACGCCTTCTTGGCTTCGTTCTATCCGCCTAAATGTAATCTGAATTTACAGATATATATATATATATATATATATATATATACCGTTCCATTCATGTTTATATGATCCTAGTATGTATTTATGGGTATGATTACATATGGACATAATTTCTGATCTTTCATTTAGTCATTTTTTTTGTTCTGGGAATAACATAACAGCTAATTTTTCTTCTTGGCACAATCTGCATACATTGCCACCGCTGTATGGTTTGGTTATTTTAACTATACTCCAAGTTATATCAGGGTCTTTTCCATTTTTCAGTTTTAATTTCCACACGTGGCTAGCCTGTTAGGGACAATATTTGAGGTTTTCCAATTTAAATGTAGATTTATCATAATTACATCTGATTTTAAAAATCTCTTTCGTAGACACCGAATATGTTTTTCTTTGTCCATCTCTGTAATGTACCCCTGCTTTGTAAATAACCCCTTCAGTATTACAAAGTTCAGGGCTTTTTCCTTCACACTATGCTGTTTTTCGGCGATTTAGTGGCGATACCTTATATATATATATATATATATATATATATATATATATATGTAATATTATGTATTAGCTTTAGTAAAGTTTTAGTAATGTTTAAACTGAAAAATAACAACGGTAGTAGGTATGGCATAAAAAACGGAGGGATGAAGGGGCTATAAAATTTAGTCATGATCTCAGTATTTAATTAAGTTTTTGGTTTCTATTTCTGCATGTTGCCATCAAGTCACTTCTGTTTTTTTACTTTATTGAATTAATTATCTAATTATGTAAATTGATTATTAAACTGATTAATTTGCTAAATTGAATTGAATATCTAACTAAAAAATTGAATTGATTATTATTTGAATTAGTTATCTAATCTGGTTGATTATCTAATTGAATAGATTAAATTAATTATGTAGTTAAAACAATTGATTTAATTCAATAAATTTAATTGGATTATATTCATTATCCTATTTTTACTCTATTAAATTGGATTATATTAATTTACTCTATTAAATTGGATAACATTAATTTGACTCCATTTATTCGAATTATATTCATTATCCTATTAATTTTTACTCTATTAAATTGGATTATATTAATTTACTCTATTAAATTGGATAACATTAATTTGACTCCATTTATTCGGATTATATTCATTATCCTATTAATTTTTACTCTATTAAATTGGATTATATTAATTTACTCTATTAAATTGGATAACATTAATTTGACTCCATTTATTCGGATTATATTCATTATCCTATTAATTTTTACTCTATTAAATTGGATTATATTAATTTACTCTATTAAATTGGATAACATTAATTTGACTCCATTTATTCGGATTATATTCATTATCCTATTAATTTTTACTCTATTAAATTGGATTATATTAATTTACTCTATTAAATTGGATAACATTAATTTGACTCCATTTATTCGGATTATATTCATTATCCTATTAATTTTTACTCTATTAAATTGGATTATATTAATTTACTCTATTAAATTGGATAACATTAATTTGACTCCATTTATTCGGATTATATACATTATCCTGTTAATTTTTACTCTATTAAATTGGATTATATTAATTTACTCTATTAAATTGGATAACATTAATTTGACTCCATTTATTCGGATTATATTCATTATCCTGTTAATTTTTACTCTATTAAATTGGATTATATTAATTTACTCTATTAAATTGGATAACATTAATTTGACTCCATTTATTCGAATTATATTCATTATCCTATTAATTTTTACTCTATTAAATTGGATTATATTAATTTACTCTATTAAATTGGATAACATTAATTTGACTCCATTTATTCGGATTATATTCATTATCCTATTAATTTTTACTCTATTAAATTGGATTATATTAATTTACTCTATTAAATTGGATAACATTAATTTGACTCCATTTATTCGGGTTATATTCATTATCCTATTAATTTTTACTCTATTAAATTGGATTATATTAATTTACTCTATTAAATTGGATAACATTAATTTGACTCCATTTATTCGGATTATATTCATTATCCTATTAATTTTTACTCTATTAAATTGGATTATATTAATTTACTCTATTAAATTGGATAACATTAATTTGACTCCATTTATTCGGATTATATACATTATCCTGTTAATTTTTACTCTATTAAATTGGATTATATTAATTTACTCTATTAAATTGGATAACATTAATTTGACTCCATTTATTCGGATTATATTCATTATCCTGTTAATTTTTACTCTATTAAATTGGATTATATTAATTTACTCTATTAAATTGGATAACATTAATTTGACTCCATTTATTCGAATTATATTCATTATCCTATTAATTTTTACTCTATTAAATTGGATTATATTAATTTACTCTATTAAATTGGATAACATTAATTTGACTCCATTTATTCGAATTATATTCATTATCCTATTAATTTTTACTCTATTAAATTGGATTATATTAATTTACTCTATTAAATTGGATAACATCAATTTGACTCCATTTATTCGGATTATATTCATTATCTTATTAATTTTACTCTATTAAACATTACTAATTTGTACTTTACCTTAACTGTTTTATAATCAATTATTTATTTATACATGTAATACAGTAATAATCAGTCAGTTAAGTCCCATACGTGAAACACGCTTGGGTGGTCATGTCTTGAAAGAGACATGACTGACTGGGTAGAAGATTATCCTGCAGTAGGTTGCCATTACTTACTGTGGTAGACTGGTTGCCAACCAAGGCGAAAGAACCCAATCTGTCTTATTATTTAACCTATAACTGGAGGGAAGAAACGGATTGATACCTTTCCTAAGGGTATTTGTGTATAAGTGAATGCAACGAATTCAACTGGAATTCGAACTCGGCTCCCTGATTATCTTTTTTGGGTGATCAGTTTTATGAAGTTATGAAGTAATAAACTTATCCCCCACTAATTACTACTTAATAATATAATACATCTCTTTCCCATCTACTATGAGTCAAATAATAGGACAGATTGGGTTCTGTAGCCTTGGGTGGCAATCAGTCTACGGGATAATCTTCTGCTCAGTCAGTCATGTCTCTTTCGAGACATGATCGCCCAAAGCGTGTATCACGTATGGCATTCAACTGAACTAATGGGTATAGATTACGGCAGCGGGATGTTTTCTTATGGTGAAAATTCACCCGGCTCTTGATATCAATCATTCAGTCAGTTAGTTAAGGGCCATACGTGATACACCCTTCGGCGAGCATGTCTCGAAAGAGACAAGACTGACTGGGCAGAAGATTATCCCGCAGTAGGTTGCCATTGCTTTCTGCGGTAGACTGGTTGCCGACCAAGGCTATAGAACCCAATCTGTCCTGCTATTTAACCCATAACTGGAAGGAAGAGACGGATTAATACTTTTCCCAAGGGTATTTGCGCGTAAGTGAATACAATGGATTCAACTGGAATTCGAACTCGGCTCCCCGGCTTCTGTACCAGAACGCATAGCTTACTGAAATCAGGAAATTAAAAAAAAATACGTTGTGTAATCTGGATGAAGATTAGCTAATGTATTGTACAATAGTGGTTATTCTCTCAGAGTCAATGTACCCACTGAAGGGTACGAATGTTGCACTAGGGGTACATGTATTCCCAGTTTTGGAAACCTGGTCTTGTATTATATAGTTTTCTTTTTTTTAGCGAGTCTAATTGCAATATTTCCGTTTTAACACAATTTTCTTGCTATGTCTTTTAATGTCTTGATGAGTGGTGAAATTTCTTTGAAATGTTTGTATCAGTTCTTTATGCCACCAGCTTTTTATATACCTGGAAATACAATTATTCTTTGTTTCAGGATTCAACTGCCGCTATAACCGGAAGTTCCCTTGAACATGTTACACCATTACAGTTTCGTGTCAGCCAGCCTGAGGTTCGTATCATTTTAAATTAAAACGTTTTAATAATCTTCATTAATATTGGAGCAAACATCTCGCCATTTCATCGAAAGATACATTGTTAACGGGATTATTTAATTTTTTTTCTTTTTCAGGAACAAATTGATTACGATTTCAACATTTACGCTTACACAAACGAACAACCGGACCTTTCATCCTATGACGTCAGTGCATGTTACTTATTCCACAAAAGGGAAAAATTTGGCATGTCAATATCTCGTAAGTTTCTGCTTGAATTTATATATTTCGTGAGGCGGAATTTTTGGAGATTTACGTTTTTGTGCATGTACAGAAATATTATTTATACAGACGATGTCATTTTGCTTTGAAAATTGCATAAGGATATATAAAAAATGAAACGGTGATAAAAATTCTCAAGTTAGCCCTGTAAATAACTATCTGAGCAAAAAAACATACAATATATTAAACTATAACGAATCACCGTGTACTCGGGCATTTCTGCTTTCAATGTTCTAAAAATCAGAAAAACAGATTGGATATATATAAAGTTTATCAAAAATACTTTTACAAACTTTGAGGGAGGAATTCTAACGATTATTCTTAATTACGACCGCACGAATGATAATGGACGCGAGGTTGCACGGCCGCATCAGATTGTGTGTTTCAGACCAAAGGCAGACGAATCAGTCAAATTTTCCAGCTTTTTGAGTAAAGTATTCATTGTGGTGCAGTGAATATCAGCTCGGAACGAGAAATCGGGGAGCCGAGTTCTAATTCCAGTTGAATTCATTGCATTCACTTACGCGCAAATACCCTTGGGAAAGGTATTAATCCATCTGTTCCTTCCAGTTATGGGTTAAATAACAGGACAGATTGGGTTCTATAGCCTTGGTCGGCAACCAGTCTACCGCAGAAAGCAATGACAATCTACTGCGGGATAACCTTCTGCCCAGTCAGTCATGTCTCTTTCGAGACATGATCGCCCAAGCTTGTTTCACGTATGGCACTTAACTGACTGACTGAATATAATAGTTAAAAACATGATTAAGGCTTTTACTGGGCATAAAGTGGGGGATCAGTTTTATATTGTTATGAAGTACTAAACTGATCTACCACTAATTACTACTTAATAATATAATACATCTCTTTTTGCTCTAGCTATGAGTCAAATAACAGGACAGATTGGGTTCTATAGCCTTGGCTGGTAACCAATCTACCGCAGAAAGCAATGGCAACCTACTGCGGGATAATCTTCTGCCCAGTCAGTCATGTCTCTTTCGAGACATGATCGCCCAAGCGTCTTTCACGTATGGCACTTAACTGACTGACTGATTAAGAAACAGGACAATTTCGCTAGAAACAATGAAGAGAGTACTGGATTTCTATGTGATGTCAGTTCTTCAATATGGCAGTGAATGCTGGACAATATCATCAAAGATGAAGGAAAAACTTGATGCAACTGAAATGTGGTTCTACAGAAGGATGCTGCGAATATCATGGATCGAGCATGTGAGCAATGATGAGGTTTTGGAAATTATGGAAACGATAAAGAAATTAATACTGAGCATCAAGAAGAGACAGCTGAAGTTCCTGGGACATGCAGTGAGGAAGGAGAGCTTGGAGAACCTGATACTAACTGGCTAGATAGAGGGAAAAGAGACAGGGGAAAGCAACGGATAACATATTTGAAGGACCTGATCAGGTGGATAATGGAACGCAGGTTACGTGGTGTTAAGGAGAAAGCGTGTTCAGAGCCACCAGGGATAGGGAGACGTGGAAAACTATTATCGCCTACGTTTTGAAGGACAGGGAAACATAGAAGAAGAATTGTTTTCAGACCGACGGCAGACGAATCATCCAAACTTTTCAGCTGTTTATTGTCGCGTTGCTGAGAGAAGATCCGTGGCGCCACACACTATGAATCAGGTAAGACCGATACCCGGTCGTGCGCCTCACCACGAAGAACGCGTTCTACAGAGTCGCTTCATGTGTGACTGCGAAACCATTCGACACCGTGTGGGAGTATTTCAAAGAGTCGGCCAGTCAATGATCCGATGCTTGAATGCGTGCGAAGAAGCAAACGGAAGATGCTTGGAACCTTCGTTATGAGTTAGGATGTTCAGGTACAACGATGATCTTTTAGACATGTGTTTATATGCACCTTTGTCATGCTTGAAAATTTAGTAAGGGAAATACATTTCCTTTGTGTTTTCTTGAGTGCGATACTAGACCAGCCTTGCTGTGGGCGACAAATTTATATTGACAGATGAAAACTAGACAAATTCGTGCAAGATCACCAAAAGCTTACGGTCATCAAAACACATGAGTAACAATTCCAGTCGGGTTTGTTTTAGTCATTTACGTGCAATTCAGTCAAGTGCTATACGTGATACACGCTTGGGCGATCAGGTCTCGAAAGAGACATGACTAACTGGGCAGAAGATTATCCCGCAGTAGGTTGCCATTGCTTTCTGCGGTAGACTGGTTGCCAGTCAAGGCTATAGAAACAAATCTGTCCTGTTATTTGATTCATAGGTAGAGGGGGAAGAGATGTATTATATTATTAAGTAGTAATTAGTGGGGGTCAGTTTATTACTTCAAAACAATATAAAACTGATCCCCCACTTTATGCCCAGTAGAAGCCTTAATCATGTTTTCAACTATTATATTCAGTCAGTCAGTCAGTTCAGTGCCATGCGTGATACACGATTTGGGCGATCATGTCTCGAAAGAGACATGACTGACTGGGCAGAAGATTATCCCGCAGTAGGTTGCCAGTGCTTTCTGCGGTAGACTGGTTGCCAACCAAGGCTATAGAACCAAATCTGTCCTATTATTTAACTAATAACTGAAAGGAATAGGCTCCCCAATTTCTCGTTCCGAGTCGATATCCAATGCACAGCAACGCACATCCAACGTGCAATTACGCTTGGGAAAAATATGAATTCACCCCCACCAGAATATTTTGTTTTACGGCATATCAACTTATTGGGTCATTTAATACCGAAATTGGCTTACGTTTTATCACGTTGAATACACCGCTTCTCGCTCGATCACCGAAGTTAAGCAACGTTGAGCCTAGTCAGTACTTAGATGGGTGACCGCTTGGGAATACCAGGTGCTGTAAGCTTATAGTGACGGATGTGCGTTGTGGTGCAGTGGATATCGGCTCGGAAAGAGAAATCGGTGAGCTGAGTTCGATTGGGAAAGGTATTGATCCGTCTCTTCCCTCCAGTTATGGGTTAAATAACAAGGGTAGGACTTGGGGACCCTGCTCTTAAAAACAAATGCCAATGAATCTTGATACTCGAAAAGAAAAATGTTGTAAAAATAAAATAACCTTACCCAAAAATCATTGGTGATGACCTTAAATGATCCCGTAAGGATTGATAGGTCGTTAAACCTCCAAACAAACAAATACCGAAATTAATCTTGACTGTAAACATGGAAATAAAGATGAAAACAACAGTCCGAACAATGTAAATAATGTAAATACTACCTCGTCTCAGAAGTATAGACAAATGCACTTCATCGATTTTACAAGTATATTTCCTTTCTTCCATTTCAGTTATGTACAAGTTCTTCATCGAAAGCAACGTTGAAAATTTCAAGTTCTTCATCATTGTTTCGCTCACCCACAACCTTGGTATTTCCCCACTGAGAATTCAAAATCTAGATGTAAGCAGTAATATCATTATTTTTACTGGTTTCTTTTTCTTTTATGAGCCTTGTCTATTCAGGACATAGGCGATCATGGCTTTCCAAGTTTCCCATTCCCTGGTGGCTTTCTCCTGTTACACCACCCAAACCCTGCTCTGCCATCCACTATCTGAAACCCATAAATCTAGAATATAAATGTATAGAAACTAGCATGGCCACAAAATGAGGGATCAGTTTATATATTGATTATATTATAAATTTGATCGCCCAATTTATATCCACATTATGATTTATAAGCAGTTGACACATATCTTCTTCTTCTATGTTTCCCTGTCCTTTCAGGACGTAGGCAATCATGGCTTTCCAAGTTTCCCTTTCCCTGGTGGCTCTTAGCACGCTTTCTCCTGTTACACCACCCAAACCCTGCTCTGCCATCCACTAGCTGAAGCCCATAAATCTAGAATATAAATGTATAGAAACTAGCATGGCCACAAAATGAGGGATCAGTTTATATATTGATTATAATATAGATTTGATCGCCCAATTTATATCCACATTATAATTTATAAGCAGTTGACACATATCTTCTTCTTCTATGTTTCCCTGTCCTTTCAGGACGTAGGCAATCATGGCTTTCCAAGTTTCCCTTTCCCTGGTGGCTCTTAGCACGCTTTCTCCTGTTACACCACCCAAACCCTGCTCTGCCATCCACTAGCTGAAGCCCATAAATCTAGAATATAAATGTATAGAAACTAGCATGGCCACAAAATGAGGGATCAGTTTATATATTGATTATAATATAGATTTGATCGCCCAATTTATATCCACATTATAATTTATAAGCAGTTGACACATATCTTCTTCTTCTGTTTCCCTGTCCTTTCAGGACGTAGGCAATCATGGCTTTCCAAGTTTCCCTTTCCCTGGTGGCTCTTAGCACGCTTTCTCCTGTTACACCACCCAAACCCTGCTCTGCCATCCACTAGCTGAAGCCCATAAATCTAGAATATAAATGTATAGAAACTAGCATGGCCACAAAATGAGGGATCAGTTTATATATTGATTATAATATAGATTTGATCGCCCAATTTATATCCACATTATAATTTATAAGCAGTTGACACATATCTTCTTCTTCTATGTTTCCCTGTCCTTTCAGGACGTAGGCAATCATGGCTTTCCAAGTTTCCCTTTCCCTGGTGGCTCTTAGCACGCTTTCTCCTGTTATACCACGCAATCCTCGTTCCATCATCCACCTGATTAGGTCCTTCAAATATGTTATCTGCTGCTTTCCCCTGTCTCTTTTCCCCTCTATCTGGCCTGTTAGTATCAGTATCAGGTTCTCCAAGCCCTTCTTTCTCACTGCATGTCCCAGGAACTTCAGCTGTCTCCTCTTTAAAAAAAAATCATCAAACAAATTTTTCACGAGAGATCTCATCGAAATGAAGCCTTTTTGCCTTTAGAGTTTGTTTGATACAAAGACAATCTTTTAGTCAATGTTTTAACATGGGCGTAGTTCCCGCCTTTTGTTCTCTCTTATGTTAAAAGGGAGCAAAGAAAGTTTTATTTTGTTAATGGTAGTGTACATACTCAGTGGGTTGTAGTCATCCATTCATTTTATTTTCCAAACACTATTCAATATTGGAAGTATTTACATTATTCGGACTATTGTCCTCATTTTTGTTGCCATTTGTACGACGTTTCGGCTGTTGTACGCTCCGGCTTTCTTCAGGTGCTAGGAATTTCGAACCGAACCCTTTATTACAATCACTGGAGTATATCCTCCTCATTCCTTGCGTAAAACCTCAATTAGAAATCATAAGTGATCTCCCTCTAACCCTGCAAGTTACACTTGTTCACCACTGCTGTAGCCTGGTATTTAGCTCACAACTATTTGGGTCAAGTCATAGGAACTAATTAATGTCTATATTCAGTAAGTCATGTATCCTTAAGGACAGTGTTTGTAATAATGGGTTCGGTTTGCAATTCCTAGCACTTGAAGAAGGCCGGAGCGTACAACGGCCAAAACGTCGTACAAACGGAAACAAAGATGAGGACAATAGTCCGAATAATTTGAATACTGTAAATACTACCTCATCTCAGAAATATAGACAAATATTCAATATTGGTTACAAGATGTACAATTACTTCTAATCAGCATGGAACCTAGAGTAAGCGCCTTAGCCAGTAAGCACTAAAATCAACCGTCGCATTGAAAACATTGAAAGGAGCTATAAAATAAATGCTTTTTGGAATTTTAATCATTTAATCTTTGGATGTGCTTTGTGTCTGCTCCGAACGAGAAATCGGAGAGCCGAGTTCGAAATCCAGTTGAATTACCTGCATTCACTTACGCCCAAATACTCTTAGATGTCGCTATCAAACGCCATCAGATCTGATCTTCATCTTGAGCTGATGCTCAAAGAATCTAATAAGAATAAGAATTGCTGATAAGAATAACGTTCATATCGCAAGATTCCCTTCGTGCACGTTGTCTAGATCACCATTCGTGCTACGGCCAGCAACGTCAGAAACATCGTCCGTTTCACCCCAGAATACGGCGGCGACACATTATTGCACGCGTACGCGAGATCGCTTGGTACGAGAAGATCGGGAGCGATACGAGCCGTCAACTTGCTGACACCGCCCCCCTAAAAAGGGTGCACCTGAGGGTAATGGTAGAAGGCGTGCGCAGCCGTTTCTTCTAAACCACGATCACACCGATGATAGTAGGGCAAATCCGCCCCGCCCCTTCTGGAGGTCATGTCATTGAGAGATAGCCCGTTCCGAATCAATCGCTAGGTAAGTGAAACCTCATGGTTGTTGAGGTAATTCCCAAGACCAAAAGGAACACGAATCGGACACCGACAAGCCGAACCTGCCGAAGTAGGAGGAGAAAGAATAATCTTCTGTTTAACTTATGTTGTTACAAGCAGTATAGTCTGGCGTTGCTCGCGTGTAATGAAAGTTTTAAAACTAATCCATGGTCCTGGAGCTCAAACTCTTTGGACGTTGGCATGAAAGACTAAAAAGCAATAGTTGTTTCCAGTTAAAGTGAAAAGAAAAATGAATGGATGTAAGTCAAATTTTGATTTCCTGATATCGATATCAAATAAGTTTTTTTCGTCGTAAACTAAATTTTGAAGGCTAAATAAGTCCTCTGAATGGTATCATGGCTGAGACTAAGAACTACAATTATACCTACTTAGAGCCAAACCCGAAGCAAAAACCAAAATAAAAGGGCTGAAAACCTGATTTTTTTTATCAGACCCGATAGGATATCTGGGTATCAATTTCCAATATTGGAGTCAAATAAGTCATCCAAGGATAAACTAACCTAAGTAAGTCCATGAAAACTTATCGTACCCTTCGGGAGTAAAATTGGAGAAAATGAGCCATATTGATGGCTGAATATCGGTTTTTGATCAGATTCGATAGAATATCAGGGGTATCGATTTCCGATATCAGGAAAATGAGTTGTCTGAGAAGATCTACTAATGTTTGAGACTAAAAACTATAATTTTACCAAGTTAGAGCAAATTTTGCAGCAAGAACCACGATAAATGGCTGAAATCCTGATTTTGATTAGACCTGATCCTATATCAGGGTATCGATTTCCAATACCGGGGGGAAATTGGAAAAAATAAGTAGCCATGACCTGACCGGAAATCTAAAGAATATTTGTGTGAAGTTTGGAGCGAAGCAGATAAAAATTGTGGATTTGTATAAAGGACATACAGACATATAGACAGATACACACACAAACATATTGCCTTTTCTACATACAGATTTTTGACTGACTTTATTTCATACAAATGATTTGTCTTCTACCAATGTTATAGCCAATGAAATAATTCATCATCTGTATAAAAGGAGTTGTTTTTGTCTGAAGAGGAGTTTTTGGAAATTGTTTCTTTGAGTATGAATAAAGCTAGTTAGCTGTGTGCTATCCTCTACGATCGAATGTTTTTGCTTCACGTATAAAATGGCTTCCATTTAAAAGAAATACTTGATTGCAATTTAATACAAGTTAGGAATCCTTTATCAGAAATTTTTAGGACCGGAAGGATTTCGTAATACACGCTATTTAACTTGTATATAACATCTATAAATAGGGGCAGCTTGTAATTTAAACCCAAACATAAACACGATATCCTTTTAAATTTTATACATATACACTAAAGTTAAGTTTATATAAATAACATATACCGTGACGGTAGTTTTATATAAATGGCATATGCCTTGAAGGTATTTTGTTGGTGGGTGCAATGGATATCGGCTAAAAATTAATAATCGGTGAGTCGAATTTGAATTCGTTGTATTCTTTTACGCGCAAATACCATTGAGAACGGTATTAATCCATCTCTTCTCCCCCCAGCTATGGATTAAATAGCAGGACATATTAGGTTTTACAGTCTTGGTTGGCAACCTGTCTACCACAGAAAGAAATAGCAACCTACTGCAGGAAAATATTCTACCTAGTCAGTCATAGATCGAAAGAGACATGATCGCCCAAGTATGTATGACGTATGGCACTTAACTGACTGATGTAGCCTGAAGGTAGTATTATATAAATAGCATGTGCCCTGTAAGTAGCTTTATATAAATAGTATATAAATTGAAGGTAGTTTTGTATTAAATTTAATAAATTTTCTGTACATACTGATGCAAGTCATTGCGCTAGTCATGTAATATTCACGGATATTTAATGTTTTATACTTTTGTAAGGATATGCGTTGTGGTGCAGTGGATATCGGCTTGGAACGAGAAATCGGGGAGCCGAGTTCGAATTCCAGTTGAATTCCTAGCATTCACTTACGCGCAAATACTCTTGGGAAAGGCATTGATCCATCTCTTTCCTCCAGTTATGGGTTAAATTGGAGTAGATTGATTAATTGGAGTAGACTAAACTATCGCCTGGTTTACACTCCACCCACGTCTACTGAACGGGTGAAGACGTTCATCCCTTGTTTCCTGTTTAGGATGTGGTTTCCGGCTTTCTCTTTTCAAATCTTTTCACACTTACGTAGCCCCCTGCACGTCAGTGGCGTTACCGTCTTGCTCGGGGTGATATGATTAAAAAAAATAAATAAATAACAGGAGTGATTGGGTTCTATAGCCTTGGCGACCAATCTACCGTAGAAAGCAATGGCAACCTACTGCGGGATAATCTTCTGCCCAGTCAGTCATGTCTTTCGAGACATGCTCGTCTAATCGTGTATCAACTTCAACCCTCCCCTCCTTTTCGGCTATGTGACACATTTTTGTATTTTTTTTCAAATCAATATTCCGGTTCTACGAGAGTCAAGCCATATTATTTTCTCTGCCATCTTGGCAACACCTCACCTAAATCATGGACTTCATACGTCTTTACTGTATTTAAAGCAATAATGTCAATATTCTTGGTGTGTATTTGCATCTTTCAGATCAATGTCGGTGATGAAATTATTATTATAACTTTTGAACTGGTTGATGTCGCGCCCATTATTGGCGATGTCGCCAATCCGAGGAAAGAAGTCTCCTTGGACACAGCAGTGAAGACGCTTACTGGAAAACTCAAAGCCAACACACTTGAAATTGAAATTCTTAACGGAAAAGAGGTATATAATACCTTCTTCACCGGCTACAAATGCCATTCTATCTATCTATTCATATGTATCTATCTATCTATTCATATGTATCTATCTATCTATTCATGTATCTATCTATCTATTCACATGTATCTATCTATCTATTTATGTATCTATCTATCTATCCATGTATCTATCTATCTATTCACATGTATCTATCTATCTATTCACATGTATCTATCTATCTATTCACATGTATCTATCTATCTATTCACATATGTATCTATCTATCTATTCACATGTATCTATCTATCTATTCACATGTATCTATCTATCTATTCATGTATCTATCTATCTATTCACATGTATCTATCTATCTATTCACATGTATCT
>JBBBDQ010000342.1:280000-307500 GCA_037127315.1 Ascarosepion bandense
TCTATCTATTCACATCTATCTATCTATTCATCTATCTATCTATCTATTCACATCTATCTATCTATCTATCTATCTATTCACATCTATCTATCTATCTATTCATCTATCTATCTATCTATTCATCTATCTATCTATCTATTCATCTATCTATCTATCTATTCATCTATCTATCTATCTATTCATCTATCTATCTATCTATTCATCTATCTATCTATCTATCTATCTATCTATCTATCTATCTATCTATCTATCTATCTATCTATTCACATCTATCTATCTATCTATCTATTCATCTATCTATCTATTCATCTATCTATCTATCTATTCATCTATCTCTCTATCTATTCATCTATCTATCTATTCATCTATCTATCTATCTATCTATCTATCTATCTATCTATCTATTCACATCTATCTATCTATCTATTCACATCTATCTATCTATCTATTCATCTATCTATCTATCTATTCACATCTATCTATCTATCTATTCACATCTATCTATCTATCTATTCACATCTATCTATCTATCTATTCACATCTATCTATCTATCTATTCATCTATCTATCTATCTATCTATTCATCTATCTATCTATCTATCTATTCATCTATCTATCTATCTATTCACATCTATCTATCTATTCACATCTATCTATCTATCTATTCATCTATCTATCTATCTATTCACATCTATCTATCTATTCATCTATCTATCTATCTATTCATCTATCTATCTATCTATCTATTCATCTATCTATCTATCTATCTATCTATTCATCTATCTATCTATCTATCTATTCACATCTATCTATCTATCTATTCATCTATCTATCTATTCATCTATCTATCTATTCATCTATCTATCTATCTATTCATCTATCTATCTATCTATTCACATCTATCTATCTATTCACATCTATCTATCTATTCACATCTATCTATCTATCTATCTATCTATCTATCTATCTATCTATCTATCTATCTATCTATCTATCTATCTATCTATTCATCATCTATCTATCTATCTATTCACATCTATTCTATCTATCTATTTACATCTATTCTATCTATCTATTCTATCTATATATTCACATCTATTCATATCTATCTATTCATATCTATTCACTTATCTATCTATCTATTCATATCTATTCATATCTATCTATCTATTCATATCTATCTATCTATCTATCTATTCATATCTATCTATCTATTCATATCTATCTATCTATCTATCTATTCATATCTATCTATCTATCTATCTATCTATCTATCTATTCATATCTATCTATCTATCTATCTATCTATCTATCTATCTATTCATATCTATCTATCTATCTATCTATTCATATCTATCTATCTATCTATCTATCTATTCATATCTGTTTTAAATTAATCTTTTGAACGTTGCAATTATTTTCTCCGTTCTTTTTCATTGGGTATATATATATATATATATATATATATATATATATATTGACGCATGTTTCATTGCATAATATAGACAAGTTTTGTCTATTTTGTGTAATTTTTTTCAAATTGTCTGATAAGCTTAATAGCATTTTCATTAAATGAAGAAAATCACAATATTGATACATATTTTTTTTATAATCCAATCTAAGCTTTCGACTTACATAGGCCATTTTCAAAGATATCAATTTCATTATAGTATAACAATTCACGGACAATTAAATTATGTTTTGTGAAAGCATCATTATGATGTCCTCACTCTTCAGAGCTTTCTTTGTTTTTTTCAATCTGTTAACGCTTTATCGATATATCGATATCGAGTATTTTACGACAAAAATCTGCTTCTCAAAGTATGTTTTTATCAGTAAATCACTGAAAAAATAACTTTTGGTACGAAACATCATTACAACTCAACACTATATATATATATATATATATATATATATATATATATATATATTTATATTTAAAATACGTATATTTTGGCAGCATCTTTTCTTTTAAACAATTTGTGTTAAACGATAGAGACAACATATTTTCTTTTGAATTTTTTCTTATTTTCTGATTAGACTTTTTATTTCCGAATTATATTTGTATAAAAATTGTCCAAAAGTTGTCCTAGTACTTACGAACGTCATCGTTCAACATCAGGGACTATATTACAGTTTAAAAATGAAATATTGCCTTATAGCAGGAAAAGTGTTACAACATTTTTACAATTTTTCATTACGTTTATTTATTTTCTTTTAAGTTCAAAGGCAGTAATAATGTAAACAACATGCACACTTGAAGATATTTGCTCACGTAGATGCGTGAATTATATGGAATACTTGGGTGTTAAAGATTTTAAATGCCGTAAAAATACGTTAGAGAATTTGAACTTCGAAGGAACGAATTATGTAAATTATCAAATTACTCAGAGGCAAAGAATTACTTACCTTAATTATATTTCAAATAAACCCTCTAAACACAAGTAAGTACATGTCCAGAAACTTGGTAAGCTGTGCGTTTGATAAGAGGTTTTTTACTTCTGATATATAGTGTCTCTAAAGGTTTTAGATGTCTAATGTCTCTGTGTTGATCAATAATTTTGGTATTGTCTATAAGAATTTTACGAATCTCAGAATGCTGAAGGAAAACAGTATGTGACTTAAGATGTTGTTTAATGGCACTGGAATCATTTAAATTAATAGTTAATCGTCTAGAGAGTCGGGTAGAATATGAAAAACTTCAAAAGAAAATATATAAGACTATGTTGTCTCTATCGTTTAACACAACTTTTTAATATATATATATATATATATATATATATATATATATATATATATAAAGAAGCAGCATCTTTATAATACATTTGGTTTAATTTAATCAGAAGATTAAAAAATATGTAATCCAAGCGGTATGACTCGGAAATGAATTCTTTAGAGATTTTAATGTTAGGACTTTAAAAGTAAGGGAGTACTTTTAAGGGAGTACTTTTAAGGGAGGTGAACAGTTCATCAGTTAAGTGTATCGATTGGATAGGACGTGTCACCACAAAGTCAAGATACACACATCCCAACCACATGCACACATATATGCCGACACAGATATGCATGCATATATACGTATATACATACACATACACGTATCCACACATATACATATATAAGTCTGACACATAGCATATAGATGTCCACACACATACTCTTATACACACACATCATATATACATGCGTATACACAAAACAATACATATACAATGTACACAAATATACAAACAAAAATTCATATATACACACAAAAACCTACATTCATTTACATACATAAAATGGTGTAATTATATGCTAATACAGGCATATATATCAAATACATGTTCTAAATTGGACGTCAGTTCCATAAATACGCAGAAATAATGAAAGAATAATTAACACAAAATGAAAGTAAACTCGTAAGTAAGATAGTAGGGTAACTTAAAATCCTATTTAACAGGTAATTTAAATTTATTTTATGACAGCATTTAAAAATGAGTTCATTTCTCTAGTTTAATGGCTGGCTAGTTTTTCTAAATTTGATTATTCTAATTTTTTCATCTAAGCATAAATTACATCTATTTCTGAAGCTTTTACAAAAATTTACAATGGCGTATGAAATCCTGGTTTTCCTAAATAGAAAAAGATTATCCATGTACTTAAAGAAAAAATCGAAACCGGATTTCGCAAGTAGGTCTTAAACTGATATTCTGACCAATGGAAGCGACTTGCAAGACCAAAAAGGACTTCGTGAGTCAGTGCGTAAAATCTAGATTACAATAAAAGGATTTAGATCAGCGTCAGTCAGTCAGACTCAGATGGGAGCAGCAAGAGACACCGCTAACATGTAACATCAACTCGGATATTCGTTCTCTTTCTCCTCGGTCCTGGGTATGACGGTAAACCGCATCCGGTAGCAGAACCTTTGATTAGATGGTTGTCAGGAGCATGGAATAACCTCTTAATTGCTGTTGTTCCCAGGTTCACCCTGATCCGTAGTTGTAGCACCTGTTAGGGTTCCAGCTATGGGTAAATAGTTAACCTTCAAACGGGGGTCAAAATACTATGAAAGCATAAAAATAGACATTTATAGAAAAATATAGATTTTTTGAAGGAAACTATTACCAATGATATATTTTTAAGAAAAACATTATTACCATAATACTTTTTTGAAGGAAAAAAATATTACCAACAATATATTTTTGAATACAAAACTAGAAGACATATTCAGTTTTCTAAAATAGAAAAAAAAATTTAATCAAAATCTGATTAAATCAACATTTTCACTATAACGGAACATTAAAAAAATACCTTTAAACGCCACCTTTTTGGCATTAAATAACCTGCAGATGCCATTTAACAAAACTCAACCTCAAACTTTCCTCCTCGCGTGCTGATTTCTTTTACTTCTTATTCTCCATCCAAAGGCATTCCTGCCAAGCAAACATTTACATAAGTACGTACGCATATACACTTTCAACAACTACTACTACGAACATTTTCTACAAATCTTGATACCCTTAACTTTCTCACTGAACATTAATATCTACGAATTCTTGTTAGTCTTTTCTTTTATTAAATTTCTATTTTAAAATGCAAAATGTATATTTTATTCTTCCACACCAATTCACACATTTCAATCTACAACAAACCTTCTGATGATAACCTGATAATTCTGGATAAAACTTGTAAGCTGTTGGGAGTTCGGTTAAGTATGACACAAGGCCGAGGTAAAGAAACATTAACCATCCCTCCATTTCTACAATATAACTTAAACCTAAACTTAAGTAACTGTTACTTTGCTGTGTACACTTACTTTCACTACTAGTCATCTCTGAAATTTGGTAATTCTGCTTTTAAAATTTATCTTCATGGCCATACGTCTGTTTCTTTAATTTTGTTTTTTTTATATTAACAAAATCCTTTAAGACTAATATTTTATTTTTTTATTTCTCTTGTTTTTAATTCTCGTCGTATTTAAAAAAAAATAAATTAGCTACAGTTTTTTTCTGTTCTTATTTTAAAATATGACACTTCCTGCTAAGTAAACATCGCTATACTTTGCCTAAATATTAATTGGTCTACACCATAATTCTTTTAAAATATAATAATCTCCCACAACACTACAATCTTCTAATATGGTGGCATTTTTTATTGATTTTTTTTATTTTTAAGTTTAAATTTTTTATTTTAAATTTCGTTCTCGATATATATATATATATAACGAAATATATATATATATATATATATATATATATATATATATATAATAAATGAGCCACATTTCACTGTCTGATGATGGTGTATTTAACACCGAAACATAGCTTTCGTATTGCAGTATGCTATTATTATACAAATAATAATAACTATAAAGAATGACCATAAAGTCCGTGTGCACTTTTAAAAAAATTATAACTTTATTTCTATTTCTAATAGAAGTAATCTGTAAAAAATGTTATAAATTTGAATGTACCTAGTTTAAGTATAGTTATTAAACTAATATGATTTCAGGCATTACTGTTACTCGGTTGGCAAATGTTTTCCGTGAACTACAAAATAGCGTTACACTTTGTATTGCTAATGATAGAGGACATGTGGAAACTTAAATAAAATTTCAATAAAACCTTAAAAAATATAGATTTATTTTTTCTAATCTTTTTAAGAAATTATTTCTATCGCAAATACAAATAAAGTTATAAATTTTTATAGTGCACGCGAACTTTATAGACACTGTATATCTATTAATGTTCTACTTCTGTATAGAGCACTTTTTGTAAAAAGTAAATATTAAACTGTATGTATGCAATCATAATTTTTAGCTACATATATACATTCTTCTATATCGGTCAGTAAGGTTTAAGTTTTGCAGTGGGGTTTTGAAAAAAACATGAATCTACTTCTCCCTGCGTTCAGTCCGTTTGCCAGATGTCTTGACTAAGTTTCCTAATTGTTAACTTAGTATGGTTGATAAAGAAGAGAGTAGGTGCGTAAGCACCTAGGAAAATCAATCCTCCATAATTAATTTAAATAGAACACAAAAAATTTCTCAATTTATCTTTTTTCATTTGCAGATCTCAATCCTTAAACCTAAACTTTTAAGTATGGACGTGATAAAATACCAATTCGCCCCTTCGAAAACCACGTACACTTCCAGTAAGTGTCATTTTTTTCTTTATAATTTATAATCTACATAATCACCACCGATTTTCCGGTATTTAGGGTTATACAACCGTTTTTTTCCGGACTGACATAAGCTATGCAATAGCAGACTCTGATCCACCTGGAATGTATTTTAACAGAGGCCGGAAATTGCGATACTGAGATGCGAAAACGAATTGACATAGCCAAAGATGCATTCAAGAAGCTGAGTAGAGTACTGAGAGACGAGAAAGTTTCGCTGGAAACAAAGAAGAGAGTACTGGATTGCTATGTAATGTCTGTTCTTCAGTATATCAGTGAATGCTGGACAATCTCACCAAAGATGAAGGAGAGGCTTGAACCAACTGAAATATTGCTGAGGATACCATGGACCGAACATGTGAGCAACGATGAGGTTTTGGAAAAAAATGGAAACGGAAAGAAAGATACTTAACACCAGGAAAAGACAGCTCAAGTTCCTGGGACATGTATATAAGGAAGGAAGGCTTGAAGAACTTGATACTCACAGGTTAGAGAGAAAGAGAGACACGGAAAAACAACGCTTAACATACTTGATGGGTTTGAGTAAATGGATGGCAGAGCAGGGTTTGGGAGGAGTAACAGGATGTGCGTTGTGGAGCATTGGATATCGATAGGGAACGAGAAATCGTGGAGCCGAGTTCGAATTCGAGCTGAATTCCTTGCATTCACATAGGCACAAATACTTTTGGGAAAGGTATTAATGCGTCTGTTCCCTCCAGTTATGGGTTAAATAATAGACAGATTGGGTTCTATAGCCTTGGTTGGCAATCAGTTTACTGCAAAAAGTAATGGCAACATCGTGCGGGTTAATTTTTTGCCCAGTCAGTCATGTTTTTAAAGTGTTTATCTCGTATGGCCCTTAACTGACTGACTGAATATAATAGTTGGAAACATGATTAAGGCTTCTACTGGGCATAAACTGGGAGGTCAGTTTTATATTGTTATGAAGTAATAAACTGATCCCTCACTAATTACTACTTAATAATATAATTCATCTATTCCCCATCTACTTATGAGTCAAATAATAAGACAGACTGGGTTCTATAGCTTTGGCTGGCAACCAGTCTACTGCAGAAAATAATGGCAACCGACTGCGGGTTAATCTTCTGCCCAGTCAGTAATGTTTCTTTTGAGACATGATCGCCTAATTGTGTATCACGTATGGCACTTAACTGACTAAACGGGAGAAAGCTATTAGGTGTCGAGAGATGTGGAAGGACAAGATTGTCTACGTCCTGAATGGACACGGACATAGAAGATGAAGAAGTATGCCTCTCGACAGTACCTTAGACTGTTACAAATTCATATTACAGATCGAGACCTATTCCCTCTATGTTGAGAATAGGCTACAGTGACCCCCACGCACATGTTGCTGTTACGATTTCTGTTGTCAGTAGGTATTTTACGGAGTAGACGTGTCAGCCCAAACCCAGCCGGTTTGAATTCAAAGTTATCCTTTTTCTTGAATGGTTGCTAACCAGGGATGGAAAAATCCGTCTGTCCTAGGATGAATTTATGTTTGTCTGTTTCGAGGTTTAACGACCTATCAATCCTTATGGGATCATTTAAGGTCATAACCAATGATTTGGGGTAAGGTTATTTTATTTTTACAATATTTTTCTGTTCGAGTATCAAGATTCATTGGCATTTGTTTTTAAGAGCAGGGTCCCCAAGTCCTACCTTTGTTATTTAACCCATAACTGGAGGGAAGGGACGGATTAATACCTTTTCCAAGGGTACCAGTGCTTAAGTGAATACAGCGTATTCAACTGGAATTCGAACTCGGCTCACCAATTTCTCTTTCCGGGCCGATATCCACTGCACCACACATCCGTCACTATACGCTTACAGCACCAAGCGGTCACCCATCTAAGTACTGACCAGGCTCAACGTTGCTTAACTTCGGTGATCGAATGAATTTATGCTTTACCCAATGCTATTTTTGCGAATATAGACCCGGCTGGAATTTGAATTCGTCATGTTGAATCCACTTTTTTCTTTCTTTTAGGTCCCGTGTCCATTCAAGACGTGGGTGATCATGGCCTTAAAATATTTTGTCATGTTATCTCCCCCAAACCCTACTCTGCCATCCATTTGTTCAAGTCCATCAAGCATGTCACGCGCTGTTTTCCCTTGTCTCTCTTTCCCATTCCCCATCCTGTGAGTATCAGATTCTCCAAGCCCTCTTTCCTTATTACATGCCCCAGCACCTCGACGTGGTGTAATAGTTAGAAAGCTTGTCTCGCTAGAAACATTAAAACTGTGTAGTGAGTTCGATCCTCACTGGGTACCCCATACTTTCGGCCTTGTGCCACATCTAAGCGGTGCTTAAAGAAAATCAACTCTTCCTGATCTTGAGTATAATTTTCATATCGTTACCATTCTCTCCAAAACCTCGCCGTTGCTCACATATTCGGTCTATGGTATCCTCAGTATCCTTCTGTAGAACCACCTTTCTGTTGCCTCGAGTCTTTCCTTCATCTTTGAGGAAATTGTCCAGCATTCGCTGTAATGTCGGAGGACAGACATAACATGACAGTCCAGTACTGTTTTCTTTGTTTCCAATGAAATTTTCTTGCCTATCAATACTTTATTCCATTTTTGGAATGCGTCGTTAGCTATGCCAATATGCTTTCGGATTACAGTGTCGCATTTTCCATTAGTCTGTCAATAACATAAAATTTACGTGCTTGCTTGTATTTTTGCTTGGATTGAAGGTAAACGAGATCATTGCTTGTCGGGAAATTGGTGGAACAACAATGGAGTATATTATTCCGCTAATTTCGATTATTTTTTTACACGTATCTGGTTTCATTCATAGATGAAGCATTCCCAATTTTTTCACTTGTATTTACTTTCATCTTCATCTTTTATTTGATGAAGTATTGTCAATTATTATGATTAATTTTTTACTAGTATTTATTTCACTTTTATTTTTAGATGAAGCATTGTCAACCATTATGATTAATTTTTGCTATCATCATTTTTTATTAGACGACGCATGGCTAAATATTATCATTAAGTTTTGACTAGTATTTACTTTAAAAGTTTATTTTCATGAGATGGAGTTTTGTCAACCATTATTACTATTTTATTTGACTAGTATTTGCTTTCATTTTCATTTTTTGTTAGATAAGGCATTGTCCCTCATTTTTCGGAATATTGGGCTCAAGAACTCATTTCTTTTTAACAATTAAAATAACTGAGCAGTATTATAAAGAACAAAGACAGAATAACCTGAAGTAGGACAGCGAAAAGTGAACAATCTATCGCCTTATATTAATTAAAAGGTTCAATTTCAAAATCATTTAATGATACTTAGGTCAGTAGACACCTGAAAATGCCGAAGAACGGCGACACAAAGCGGCGTTTGAGACGTTGCAGTAATAGCAACAAAGATTAAATCATCTGTGCGACTTTAAATAATGTAATTATTAACAACTCGATATCTCACTAATTCTGAGATAAATTATTTTTTATACTAATTTGATGTTGAAACAAAGTGTAAAATTTTTATTAGCAACGCGTTTCGCCGGATAAGCGTATGCTTTCTTTGACTTTCTCAGTTGAAAATGAAAAAAAAAAAGACAAAAGTGTGAGGAAAACTTCTTGGGATCTTTAAGATAACTACAATCTGGACTGGGGCATGAAATGTCTCGAAAATTTTAATGCTTTCAAAACAAAGCTGCTCTCTTTTAATCACAGATAAGCTTTATTACCTTCCATTAATAGAGATCACACTTCTTCTTCTATGTGTCCTGTCCTTTCAGGACGTAGGCGATCATAACTTTCCACGTCTCCCTATACCTGGTGGCTCTTAGCACACTTTCTCCTGTTGTAATATAACAATCTGGCCCCACCCGAGGAAGGCTGATGCAAGCGAGGGTGTTTCCGGTCGTTGAAAGGAACGGTTGTTGTTTGACCTTATTTCCGGCAGCAGCGGAAATAACTACAGAGGCAAACGGAACAGGTGTCTCTGAGAATTACGTGGGCGTGCGTGGGCGAGGCAAAACCGGAAGAAAAAGTCCCGGTTCTGGAAGATTATAAAAAGACCTCGGCGCACGGATTCGCCAGTAGTAGTAGAGGAGCAACAGAGATCGGCCGGTGAAGAGAGACACAGCAGATAGGACTACACTCCCGTCAACCCATTAGAAGCGCGCTCTCTCAGTTCTCTGTTCCCTATTCTACACGGTCCATCGTCATTAATAAAAATATAACTTATATTTTTATATATATGCGTGTTTGTTGTTTGTCGATATACAACACTGTTACACAACCCAAACCCTGTTCTGCCATTCACCGGCTGAAGTCCATAAATCTAGAATATAAAAGTATAGAAACTAACATGGCCACAAAATGAGGGATCAGTTTATATATTGGTTATAGTATAGATATGACCCCCACTTTATATCCACATTATAATTTCTTATAAACAGTTAACATATTTCTTCTTCTATTTGACCTGTCCTTTCAGGACGTAGGTGATCATGGCTTTCCACGTCTCCCTATCCCTGGTGGCTCTTAGCACGCTTTCTCCTGTTACACCACCCAAACCCCGCTCTGCCACCCACTAGCTGAAGCCTATAAATCTAGAATATAAATGTATAGAATCTAGCATGGCCACAAAATGAGGAATCTGTTTATATATTGATTATAGTATAGATATGACCCCCCACTTTATATCCACATTATAATTTCTTATAAACAGTTAACATATTTCTTCTTCTATTTGACCTGTCCTTTCAGGACGTAGGCGATCATGGCTTTCCACTTCCCCCTATCCCTGGTGGCTCTTAGCACGCTTTCTCCTGTTACACCACCCAAACCCCACTCTGCCACCCACTAGCTGAAGCCTATAAATCTAGAATATAAACGTATAGAATCTAGCATGGCCACAAAATGAGGGATCTGTTTATATATTGATTATAGTATAGATATGACCCCCCACTTTATATCCACATTATAATTTCTGATAAACAGTTGTCATATATCTTCTGCTTCTATGTGACCTGTCCTTTCTGGACGTAGGCGATTATGGCTTTCCACGTCTCCCTATCCGTGGTCGCTCTTAGCACGCCTTCTCCTGTTACACCATGCAACTCTCGTTCCATCATCCAATTGATTAGGTCCTTCAAATATCTTATCCGCTGCTTTCCCCTGTCTCTTTTTCCCTCTATCTGGCCAGTTAGTATCAGGTTCTCCAAGCCCTCTTTCCCTATTGCATGTCCCAGGAACTTCAGTTGTCTCTTCCTGATGCTCAGCATCAATTTCCTTTTCGTTTCCATCATTTCCAAAACCTCATCATTGCTCACATGCTCGATCCATGATATTCGCAGCATCTTTCTGTAGAACCACATTTCAGTTGCTTCAAGTTTTTCCTTCATCTTTGATAATATTATCCAACATTCACTGTCATATTGAAGAACCGACACCACAAAGAAATCCAGTACTTTCCTCTTTGTTTCTAGTGAAATTGTCCTGTTTCTTAATACTTTACTCAGCTTCTGGAATGCATCCTTGTGCTTTTGGATCTCAGGAATAGAAATGTATAGAAACTGCTGTGACCACAAAATGAGGGGTCAGCTTATATATTGATAGTAATATGGAACTGATCCCCGACTTTATATTCAGTATGCTTCTGTAGAACCACATTTCAGTTGCTTCGAATCTTTCCTTCATCTTTGATGATATTATCCAACATTCACTGCCATATTGAAGAACCGACATCACATAGCAATCCAGTACTCGCTTCTTTGTTTCTAATGAAATTGTCCTGTTTCTTAATACTTTACTCAACTTCTGGAATGCTTCATTCGCCATGCCAATTCGCCTTCGGATCTTTGTGTCGCACTTTTCGTCTTGTTATAACACTTCCTAGGTATTTAAATTTTTGTACTTGCTTGATTTTAGTATCCCCGACTTGTATTTGGCATATTGGGCTGCACTTTTTACTAATGACCATGCGTTCGGTTTTCTTGAAGTTTATTTGTAATCCTTTTTTGTCACTCTCTTCAGCTACCTTCTGTAAGAGGTCTTGCAGTTTCCTTTCTGTGTCTGCTATCAGCACTGTATCATCTGCGTACCTTAGGTTGTTTAAATTGTGGCCTTCGATGATGAATCCAGGCACAACTTCTTGGGTCCTCACTAGTCTTCCTGAAAGCAATACACTGCGCATCCTCGGCTTCACTCTCTCAACCGATCTCAAGTGGAATGAATACATCGAATCAATTGCTACATCTACTGCTAAGAAGGTTGGATTGCTGTAACGAGCCAGGAATTTTTTTCTTGTCAAAATCTATTTTGCACATTTCTAAATCTACCATTCGACTGTGCATTGAATACTATTGCCATATTTGGTAGGATGCTTCTGCTATTTATCTCGGAGTTCTTGACAAAATCTAACGGAATATCTGCAGTGTAATCGATCCCGATTTGGTAGCTCGCCTTTACTGACGGAATGTGACTTCCCTCTGTGTTATCTACAACTATTTTCACGGTTTCTGTTCAGACGATCTTCATTTCCTGCTGTCTCGTCCTCATGAATTTACTCATGCAACTAGATTGGCAACTAGGTCCTACCTTTTTACCATCGAAATAGGCAAATATGACCGCCACTTCTTCTTTAGTAGTTTCTTTCCTCGCACTTGTAGAACTTTTTCCCCCATGCTTGCTTCCCCGATAGCTACAACCTTCAAAGGTTTAAATGCAACGCCAATTGCCATTTTTCTTTATCTCCATGACTCCCACCTCTTACTCTTTCTTCAACATCTCCTTTAAGGAAAGAATGGTCCGTTGGTTTCGCTGTCAGCTGAAAGATGTTTTGAAGTTTGAAGAATTTGTTTTAGATACTGCAATGACTTTAGAATAAATCCACCATTACTTTTTGGTCATACTGTATTTTAGATTCTGTTTCATGTATGTTATGGTGAAACACACCTATTCTACAGTGAATAGACTCTCCCACCTAATTTAAGTAGGAGCAGTAAGAGGAACGAGTGTCAGTCGGTGTTGGACAATAGCAGTCGACAGTTAGTCGAATACGAAAGTAGTCACCGACCTGGCAAGATTACACTGCATAATACGTATTACATTAATTCCTAACGTTTTGTACGTCGAATATATTAGGACCGACTTTAGCACAAATACTAGCCTCCACTGCAAAAATAACTCCACAACAATGTAATACAGTGTTATGTATTTTTCTTATGTGTAGAATCAATGGCTGGTCTTGGTATAGCGATGATTTTAATTGGCATTTTGGTTGGCGTCTATTTTACCTACAAGATTCTTTAAGTCAAGGTAAGTCGAACTTAATATTTTTTAATAACAGAAGTAGATTTTTTTTTCAGTATGAGAATTGTATTCCGCATAAACATATGTTAAACATATAAATATATTATAAACATATGATAAACATATAAATATATTATAAACATATGATAAACATATAAATATATTATAAACATATGATAAACATATTGTTAATCTGACAAATGTCAGGGAATACCGAACTTATTACTCTTTTTTTATCGATATCACAACATGCAAGGTAGTAAAGCCATTAAGAAACAAAAGTTTACAGGGTGTGGAAGAATTAGGAACAGAAACATTATTAATGAGCGGGTAGAGGAAGCAGTGATGAGGAAGACAGTAGATAGCGATCGACAATGCAGTTACATTTTTGAAGATAAAGGTTGGCTGGAAGCATGGAGCCGGAAGGGAGTTCCACGAGTGATAAGTGAGAGAAAAGATACTGTTAGCATAGTACTTACGGCTAAATCTAGCCAGCTCAACTTAAAATTAATGTCTTAACGCTAGTCTAGTCAGTCAGTTAAGTGCCATACGTGATACACGCTTGGGCGATCATGTCTCGAAAGAGACATGACTGACTGGGAAGAATATTATCCCGCAGTAGGTTGCCATTGCTTTCTGCGATAGACTGGTTGCCAGCCAAGGCTATAGAACCCAGTTTGTCCTGTTATTTAACCCATAACTGGAAGGAATAGACGGATTAATACCTTTCCCAAGGGTATTTGCGCGTAAGTGAATGCAATGAATTCAACTGGAATTCGAACTCAAAACACAGAAATTAATGACAACATACTTCGGGAAAATCTGCCTAGTCAGTCATGTCTTTTTCTCAGTCTACGGTGATTGATATTAATTTCATTCTTGGACCTCAGTCAGGTTTGATTATCCCGGTTGAGAGTATTTGAGAATAGTATGCACAGGCCATATATATATATATATATATATATATATATATATATATAAACATGTAAAAATTCAAATATAAATAAATAATATAAATCAAGTACATATAGTTGATTTACTAAGCGCCGTTTAGATCTGGCAAGGGTACCCAGTGAGGATCAAACTCACTACTCATATGTAATAGATTCTAGCGAAACAAGCTTGGTAACCATTACACCACGTCAGGGTGCCCATATCAAGTACATATAGGTGATTGAATTTTTTTTTTATGGATTATCAATCTCATGCGTATTATTTAAAGCCAGAAATTATATTTAGACTAAAAATGTTTTATGGCTCATAACGATTTCTTGATACAAGTCTTACTAATTATCCCATAGATTGGGGAGAAGAGGTGGATTCATACCTTTCCCAAAGTGATTTGCGCTTGAGTATATACGACGAACTCGAGTACAATTGGAACTCAGCTTTCCGATTTCCAATTCCAAGTCGATATCCCTTACACCACCCGCACAGTCAAGCTTACAGACACACATTTTAGTCCCATACTTAGGCACTCAGAAGGTTCGACGTTGCTCAATTTCAGCGATCGTACGAGAAGTGGTATTTCAATTGGGTTTTTTTCCCCACAAAATCGGATTTGAATGGTGATTTCTAGTGATAGTTTCAGTACCTGAATTTAATTTAATTAAAAGATTTTAATTTTATTTTTCAGGCTTGGTGTAAATTTATTTTGAAATTCAAGAAAATAAAAAGAAAGGACAGCACGAGATGATAATACTTGAAGAAAGAATTTTCAAAATGGAATACCGTAATGATGAAAGCAAAAGACGTATTTAAAATATGTTTTCCAAGTCGTTTTGCATGCATCAACTTTCGAACTCACGCCTTGCGCACAATGTTTTCATATATTTTTTCTTTTTTTTTTCTTTTTGATGGACAAAAATGGTGAACGTTTTAGAGCAACTGAGCGAAAGCGCAGTTGGATCTAAATAGCTAAAATATGTTCCCACTGAATAATCATAAATCATCTTTAAAATAAATCTGAAAAAGTAACTGCAATATCATTGACGTTTTTTCTAAAAAATCCAAGTGTTTGTGCCTCAGTCTTTTTTTTTTTTTTTTTTTTTTTTCATATTTTCTGTTTTTATTATTATGTTGGTGTTACACATTGACAGAGTCAATGGAAATTCTTTTTCTTGAGATATGGTACCAACAAGATTCTTTAAGGCTCAGGAACTTTTCTAAGAATCTTCGCAGAATAAATGATGGCTGTTATCCGGAGCTCTACAATCTTCGGCGCAATTCCAATTTTATCTGTACTGATGTTTTTCAGTGTCCTTAAATTTAGAAATTTTACAAACCTAACGATATTTTCTTAATATTTATTTATAAATGAATCTTGCAAAATAAAATCCTTTCATTTGCCTTGATAATGTCCAACAGACGATGAAACGGGTTTGTAAAGAATAGTTTTTCTTTTGACATTATTCATATAGTTAGGTGGACAAAGTTCTTCTTAAAGCTGAACTTATCAAGACAAGTTTTTGTATGTCTCTAAATCTGGGGTTTTCAGGGATTCTTTCAATGTGTTGTTTTGTTCCTTTTTTTTATCATTCCAGGCGCACCTACTATCACTGGTACTATTCTTGTTTTCAATTTCTAGATTTTTTTTTCAATTTTCAACTCTTTATAGTTTGATAGTTTTTCAAATTCCTTTCGATTAGTAGACAAGATTTTTATTTTATTATTACTATCATTACTGTCTACGGCTATATCGTGTTGAATACAACGGTTCTCGTCTGATCACCGAAGCTTAAGCAATATCGAGTCTGGTCAGTACCTAGTTGGATGACCGTTTTGGAATACCAGGAGCTGTAAACTTAAGGACCAAGAATGGTCTACCGGTCCTCCAGGGGTTGGGCGCGGGGCTAACAACGCTGTCCCATAAAAAAAGTCTCTTATCTTATATTTGGCGAATTGTGTGTGGGATGTAGGTACGGTTAGTGATAAGGAGATGAGTCTTGTAAATTGTCCGTTGGAATTTTGAAAAGAGGGAGTTTGTTGGTGATAGAGTTGATTAATAAACTTGTCCGGAATTCCGTAGACAGATTTGACATTAAGATTTTTTATAGCGTAGTGGCTGGATTTATTCTTTGGGTTTAGTAAAAGGGAGAGTGAGGATGGGGAAGAATAGGATTAGATGCGATAAAGTAGGAATAATAGTTATCATTTATTGAACCTATCTTTCTTATTTAATTGTACAACTATGCACTATTATTTTTATTTAAACTCAGTTTTTATAATTAATCTAATTTTGTGAATTTAACCTTAATTTTAATTTTAGGAAATCACTTTTTTCTGTAAAACTTTAAAATAGATTTCAATTCGCGTTATAGAATAGGTAAAATTTGATGTAAGAGTGTTGTTGATATTATAAAGGTTCATCGTATCTAAGGGATCCTAACTTTGGCTTTGTTAGTATTTTTTAGCATGATTGTAAGGTTAGCTCTTTAATGTGTTTGCAGTTTACCGTGGATTTCATGCCTCCGGTTTAAAAGCATGTTGCTATTCATGTATTTAATGATTTCAGTTTTTTTCTTGAAGACAAAAGAAACATGGTTCCTTTATTGATTTAGATGTTCTTGCTTGTTTGAGGATTTTCATTTAACTTTAGGTGCTTTATTTTCATTTTTTAACTTCCAAAAGTATTTGGAAAGAGACTCATGTTTTGTTTTTCTTTATATATTGTATATATAGTATTGTAAGAAAATTATGGAACACGTTGGTTTTAAACCCACTGTTCATGCATTTACTTTTATAAAGAGTACTCGATACAACGTAGAGCTTTATATTGTAATGGTTGTTACAATGGTTTATAAAAGCAAAGTATCACTAAATAAAAATTTTCGCGTTTCGGAGTGCGTTTGCATCTCATCTGGTGATAAGTTGAAATGAAACATAAATGGTGAAAACGGTTTATTTTTGGTGATATGATATGTAAGTGAATGTGGTGGGAGTTTAGTACGATTTAGTCGGCAGTTTGTAGCCATAGTGATACAGCCTTGAGTTAGGAGAGGGGTGCGAAGTAGCTTAGTTTTGGACAGGTTACTTTTTAGTTTTGTCTGGGTAATTCTTACATTGGGATGTAAGGTTTTTTAAGAAAGGGTAGATAATTTTTATTTTACTACTATTTATGAGTGGATGGAATAAAGTTGTTATTAATGTTGTGTGAGTTTATTTTCTTTTATTTATTTATACGATGTTCGTTTTTGTTTATTTTGAGGCTTAAACATTTTTTTGGAGGGGATTATTTTATGTGAATGAGGTGTATATATATATATATATATATATATATATATTGATCATGAATCCGAAAAACGGCTTGAAGGTAAATTCCAAAAGATCTAATTAACATTAACACTGATCCAGCTAAAGAGCTTAATGTAATTAAAACCAGAAAGTCATTTTAACGGGTAAATTTAACACCCGTCTCATCAGCGAGAACAATATTTTATGGGAAAATAAATTCATTTGTTTTTGTGTGTAAAAAAAACGGAAGTAAGGTTAGGGAAAAAGAAAAAAAGGGGGGGGAACGGTGCAGATCCTTTCTATCGGAGCCCGTAGGTTTACCACTTTGGTTACAGAAGCGAAAAGAGATACAATGGAATAAATTAAAAATAGAAATAAAAGTAAGAAATAGGTTAAACGAAATAACGGCTTTACAAGATCACTGTTAAATGGTCACGAATAATGTTAATATAAAAAAAAATGTTTAAACATAAGATAAATATTAAAACGAGAAAGAAAATAGATTTAAGAACGGGAAGTTATGTATATAATATAATTGAATTAAATGTCACATAAGAAGAAATAAAACAACTATTTTAAGGACTTCTAATTTTATGTGCGTTGTGGTGCATTGGATATCGGCTCGGAACGAGAAATCGGGGAGCCGAGTTCGAATTACAGCTGAATTCCTTGCATTCACTTACGCGAAAATACCCTCGGGAAAGGTATTAATCCGTCTATTCCTTCCAGTTATGGGTTAAATAACAGGACAGATTGAGTTCTATAGCCTTGGTCGGCAACCAGTCTACCGCAGAAAGCAATGGCAACCTACTGCGGGATAATCTCCTGCCCAGTCAGTCATGTCTCTTTCGAGACATGATCGCCCAACCGTGTATCACGTATGGCACTTAACTGACTGAATTTTAGATTAATACATATACATTTTACCAATACCTCATAAATAATGGACTATTCTGTTTTGGTCGCGAAAAAGACAGAAAAGGCATCTCAGAGATGCTGTTTGCTTTCAGTGAGAAAACCAAAGTAATAAAGAAACTAAAAAAACAAAAAACAAAAAAAAACAGGAATACAGAAAGAAAAGACAGAAAAGGTGATAAGGCTTTCATGTCTTTATTGTCTGCTTCAGCGAAATGGAAAACTCGTTAATTTCAAATCATTTCATTTGTACCATTTTAATTGCTTGTATCATGACTTGTATTCACACTTATTATTCTTATTGTAACATTAGATTAAAGTTTCAAGCTCAAATATTTATCGACTTAATAGGTGAATTGCTTCAGGTATTTTATAGTCGTTTAACTCTTCGTGAGCTTTTTCAATCATTACCTTAAGAATTAAGAATCATAAAGTTCAGATAGGAAAACTGTGATATTTTCACCGGTGTCTCTCGTTATTATTACTACCCTAACATTTGTTCCTTAGTTAGCACGTAGGAGGCAGCCTTCTAATAACTCTTGAATCATGGAACAGGAAGAAACAGAAAATGTATGTTAGAGACGCTGTTTGTTTTCAGTGAGAAAAAAGAAGGTAACAAACAAACAAAAAAACAGCTGAGATACAGAAAGAAAATATAGAAGAAGCGATAACGCTGTCATGTCTTTAAAGTCTGATACAGTGAAATGGAAAAAACTTGTCAATTTTGAATCTTTTCATTTGTATTCATGGGTACTAGTAAGTATTTTATTTTATTTTTTACAATGAGGTTATGCGGGGAAGATAACGGTTGACACTAGACTTGAACTGTTTAAGACTGAAGTGATCGGGGAAGCATCCTCTAGGGAGTCGGTTCAACAGATCAGTGGTTCGCAAGAAGAAGCTACTTCATTGGAACATACTTCTCATCGATTAAATACGAAGAATCAGGTTGGTTAGCTACAATACGCATAGTATGGCGGTTCCAAGCCGTGAAGATTAACACTGATAGATCTAAGGAACGTAATTCACTCGATCACTTTACATGGAAGTACGATAGACGCGAGAGAGGGGTTGCGACATTTAAAAAAAAAAAATTATAATCATATCGCCCCAAGCAAGACATTTTACTGCCACCGTTTTGCAGCGGGTTACATAAGAGGAAAGTTATGAGAAAGAGTGACAGGTTATCAGGGGTGTCAGATAGTGGGTAAGAGAAGGATGAGAATACTGATGAGAGTGGAGTAGACGGAGAAAGGAGATGAGAGAGAGGAAGCAGGTTAATGAGATGAGATGACTACTGACTTTACATTTCAATTGTTAGAGATTGTAGCTGTCGGAGAAGCAAGTAAACGGAAGGGAATTCCACAGGCAGGAAGTGCGAGAAAAGAAATCGGTAGATTTTTGATCGAGACGAGAGTAAACCGTGGTGTCATCAGCATATATGCTCACTTGGGATCTTATTAGATCATGGAGATCGTTAATATAGATAAAAAAAGGCTTATGACCTAGAATAGAGCCTTGAGGGACACCCGCATTCATGCGATAGTATTGGGAGGCTTGCCCGTTCAATACCACCCTCATTGCATGGTTTGAAAGGAAAGACTGGATTTGGTCAAACAATTTTCCAATTATACCATAGCCTTGCAGCTTGCATAGAAGACTAACATGTTAGACTCTGTCAAACGCTTTGGAGATGTCAAGGGCTTCGTTCAAGATGTTCGGGCTTCGCCGTTTTTGTCGAGGGCCTGGAGTATATACTCAGTGATGGTCGTGATCATATCAGCAGTAGACCTGGTGAAGCGGAAGCCATACTGTTTGTCACAGAAGAGTCTATGGGCTGTGAGAAGTTGTACCACCTCGGCGTTGATGATCGGCAGGAGGCTGAGTGGGAGATAATTCGCGGAATCAGAGGGTTCTTCAATATTTTTATATATAGCAACCACGGAGGAGGATTTCTAGCAGGCAGGAAAGCAGGAAGCAGAAAGGTAGAAGTTATAGAGTTTAGAGAGAACAGAGGAGAGTTCAGGAGCACATTTCTTTAGGACAATGATGGGTATTCCGTCGTCACCTCTCGCCTTATGGGGACCAAGCTGATGACGTTTTTGACCAACAGGATAAACATATTCCTTTGAACAGTCAGATGATAGATTTACAGAAAAAACACAATTCAGTTGTTAATAAGAAGTGTTGAAATTAATGCCTGCAAAGTTTCGCAGCTCTAGCATCACTCCTTCATAGTCAGACAAAAACATTTCAGCCCACCTTCGTATCTGAAAAAAAAAACTATGTGATTATTTAAAGAAGAGTTGAAATTAATGCCTGCAAGATATGGCAGCTCTAGAAAAATTCTGTCAGAGTTAGGCAATAAAAATTTCAGCCTACCTTCGTAGCTGAAAAAAATCTATGCAATTATTTATAAGAAAAGTTGAAATTAATGCTTACAAAATTTCGCTGCTCTAGCATCATTCATTCATAGTTAGGCAATAAATATTTCACTCCACCTTCGTATTTGGAAAAAAAAACAGTGCAATTACTTATAAGAAGAGTTTAAATTAATTCCGGTAAGATTTCGCAGACCTATGATCACTTCTTCATAATCAGGCAATGAACATTTCAGCCCACCTTCGTATATGGAAGAAAAACTATGCGATTAATTATAAAAAGACTTTAAATTAATGCCTGCAAGATTTTGAAGCTCTAGCATCATTTCTTCATAGTCAGGCAAAAACATTTCAGCCCACCTTCGTACCTGTAAAAAAATCTCTGCGATTATTTATAATAAGAGTTGAAATTAATGACTACAAGATTTCGCAACTCTAGCATCACTCCTTCATAGTCAGGCAATAAACATTTCAGCCCACCTTCCTTACCTGAAAAAAAAACAAAAATAATGCGATTACTTATAGGAAGAGTTGAAATTAATGCCTGCAAGATTTAGTAGCTCTAGCATTACTCCCTCATAATTAAGCAATGAACATTTCAAGCTAACACTCGTACCTTGGAAAAAAACTATGTGATTAATTATAAGAAGAGTTTAAATTAATGCCTGCAAGACGTCGCAGTTGTCGCATCACCCCTACTTAGTCAGGCAATATACATTTCATCCCACCTTCGTAACTGGAAAGACTATGCGATTATTTATAAGAAGAGTTGAAATTAATGCCTGCAAAATTTCGCAGTTCTAGCATCATTCATTCATAGACAGGCAATAAACATTTCAGCCCACCTTCGTACCTGAAAAAAATATACGATTATTTATAAGAAGAGTTGAAATAAATGCCTGCAGATTTCGTCGTCAGGCAATTCATAGTTCGGCCTATCTTTGGTCCTGGAAAAAAATATGCGATTATTTATAAAAAGATTTGAAATTAATGCCTGCGGGATTTCGCAGCCCTAGCTTCACTCCTTCATAGTCAGGCAATGAACATTTCAGCCCATCTTCGTACCTGAAAAAAATCTATGCAATTATTTATAAGAAGATTTTAAATTAATGCTTGCAGGATTTCGCAGCCCTAGCTTCACTCCTTCATGGTCAGGCAATGAACATTTCAGCCCATCTTCGTACCTGAAAAAAATCTATGCAATTATTTATAAGAAGATTTGAAATTAATGCCTGCAAGATTTCTCAGCTCTAGCATTACTCCTTCATAGTTAGCCTATAAACATTTCAGCCCACCTTCGTAACTGGAAAAAAAAAACAAAAAAACTATGCGATTATTTATAAGAGTTGAAATTAATGCCTGCAAGATTTCGCTGCTCTAGCACCACTCCTTCATAGTCAGCCTTTAAACATTTCAGCCCACCCTCGTATTTAATTCATCTCAATTAATCTATTAAACAACCCGCCTCAAAAATAGATCCGTGGGCATATTAATCTGCCAATTAGATAAATCTTTAGTTAATACTGGATTTTATAAACCTGCTGTTTATACTGGATTTTTATAGACTTTTAATTAGTACCTGGCTTTTATAAATCTGCAATTAAAATCCGATTTTTATATACGTGTAATTAATATCAAATTTTTATGAACTAGTAATTAATATCAATACCGGGTTTTTAGAAACCTAAAATTAATACAGGAGTTTCAAAAATAAAATTGCAGTTAATAACGGCATTTTACATACGTTTAATTAATTCTGGATTTTTTTTAGAAACCTAAAATTAATACAGGAATTTAATTTTAATTTCAATATAAATATTTGTTTTCTATTTCAATTTTGAAATTAATGCAAGCTTTTTATTTTCAAACTGATACTGTATTTTTATATTTTGAAATTAATACTGAATTTTAATTTTAAAATTAATGCCGGATTTTAATAGTCATTTTAAAATTAATATTGCATTAATATCGTAAATTTCAAATTAATAATGCATTTTTTATGTTAAATTTAATAATAGTTTTTATTTTCATTTTAAAATTAATAATACTTTTTTGATTAAAATTAATAAAAAAATTTTTTTTTAAATTAATACTGGATTTTTATTTCTAAATTAATACTAGATTTTTATTTTTAAATTAATACTGGATTTTGAGTTTGAAATTAATACTGGATTTTTATTTTCAAAATTAATACTGGATTTTTATTTTGAAATTAATACTGGATTTTTATTTTGAAATTAATACTGGATTTTTATTTTCAAAATTAATACTGGATTTTTATTTTGAAATTAATACTGGATTTTTACTTTGAAATTAATACTGGATTTTTATTTCTATTTTAATACTGATTTTGAATTTTTATTTTTATTTTAAAATGAATACTGGATTTATATTTTAATTTTGAAATTAATACTGGGATTTTATTTTAATATTAAAATTAATATTAGGTTTTTCGATGGACATAAATCGGTTAATCGCTATACATATTCATCAATCTACGGTCGCTGGTTTTGTTCTGTTGTGATATGGAGTCTGGTAACACACAACACTCAGCATAAGTCAGTCGGGATAGTAATATTCAATAGTCAGCAATCCAAGTAATTTCAGTAGTATTATCTTCTTCTTCTAGACAACCAAGACTACTTATCATGAATGAATCAGTGCATTTATTATAGTAAGGAGCGTAACTGGCTCTTACTTATTTTTACTTACGTGACATTTCCCAATGATAACTACAGTAAAAGTAATATTACATTATATATGACTCTATCTTTAGGATATGGAGCACCGTATTCAGCAAAATCAATAATATTCCAAGCTTAAATTCATATCGTTGACAATCTAATAAAATCAAGTTCTTGAACGCCATGTTGGTTTCACTCGTTACAACTGTTGGTGTACTTATATAAATTCTGACTTTGCCGAGAAAGCTTAAATCCATTTTCAGTTTCAAATCAGTCAGTTAAGTACCATACATGATACACGCTTTGGTCGATCATGTCTGACTGGGCAGAAGATTATCCCGCAGTATGTTGCCACTGCTTTCTGCGGTAGACTGATAGCCAGCTAAGGCTACAGAACCCAATCTGTCCTATTATTTAACCCATAACTGGAGGGAAGAGACGGATTAATACCTTTCCCACGGGTATTTGAGCGTAAGTGAATGCAAGGAATTTAACTGGAATTCGAACTTGGTTCCCCGATTTGTCGTTCCGAGTCGATATCCACTGCACCACAATGCACATCCATCCTTAAAATAAATGTAATTAATGTTTCAGTACTTCATTATCATTGGTTAGAAAATTTTTACTTACGTGACATTCCCCAATGATAACTACAATAAAAGTAATATTACATTATATATGACTCTATCTTTAGGATATGGAGCACCGTATTCAGCAAAATCAATAATAACAAACTCTATTTTATTGAAATTATATATAAACGGTATAATTAATTTAAAATTAAAGTATATATAAACGGTATAATTAATTTAAATTTGAACATGGTGTGTTGAGTTCCGATGATGCTCTGTAAAGTATGTTGCCACGGTAGATTGGTTGCCAGCCAAGGCTACAGAACCCAATCTGTCCTATTATTTAACCCATAACTGTAGGGAAAAGACAGATTAATACCTTTCCCAGGGGTATTTGAGCGTAAGTGAATGCAAGGAATTCAACTGGATTTGAACACGGCTCCTCGATTTGTCGTTTCGAGCCGATATCCACTGCACTACAACGCATCTCCAATTCCAAATAAGTCTCGATTTATTAAAACACTGGATTAATTACTTTAGGATTATCCGCGTCGTTTGATAGTAGTTGTGAAGTGCACTCTCTAAGCTTCTCCCTTTTTTATTTTCTGGGTCCCAAATCCTTTCAATCGTTTATCAAGTGGCGATAAAAATGTCGGGAAACATCAGGACATACTCGACAGACAAATAAGACAAACGTAACTTAAACTATAAGAAAGAGAAAATCAACCGACATACTAAGTAGTTTGTTTTCAATAATAGAATACAATAGTTCAAAATACTTGTATTTTGCAATGTCAGAGTTCATTTCGTATTGTTTTATCTTCAGCCCAGGCGTTCACAAGTACAAATCCTTTTAGCTAAAAGCCAACCGAATGCATTTACTTTACCAATCTCGATTAAGGAAATGTGAATTTGAACCTAAGACTAAAAGGTTATCAGTTTATTATCTACAATAATGCTTGTTGCTGTGTTTAATTCTTCGGAGAAAGTTAAAGTCTGTAAAAGATATTTTGCACGAGAAGGTGCAGAAAAATTATCAGCGCAATCCACTTAACAAAACCTGATTAAATTTACAAATATTAACTTTAGGGTTTGGTTCAAAATTCTAAAAGAAGGCCGAAAGAACAAATCATGAAACAGCAAAAAACCTGAAGAAGGCCGGAAAGCGTAAATCATGAAGCAGCAAAAATCCTGAAGCAGAAAAATCCCGAAAAAGAGCGCAAATCCTGCAACAGCAATAATACTGAAGAAGCAAAGATCCTAAAGAAGGCCGTAGAGCGCAAATCATGAAGTAGTAAAAATCCTGATGAAGAATAAATTTTGAAGAAGGCCAAAGAGCACAAATCCCGAAGTAGAAAAATCCTGAAGCAGCAAAAATCCTGATGAAGGCCGGAGAGCTCATATCATGAAGCAGTAAAAATTCTGAAAAAGCAAAAATCCTGAAGAAGGCCGGAGAGTGCAAAACCTGAAACAGAAAAAAATCTGAAGAAGCAAAAATCCTGAAGAAGGACGAAGAGCACAAATACTGAAACAGCAAAAATCCTGAAGAAGCAAAAATCTTGAAGAAGGCCGGAGAGCACAAATCTTGAAGCAGCAAAAAATCCTGAAGGAGCAAATATCCTAAAGAAAGCCGGAGAGCACAAATCCTGAAGAAGCAAAAGTCCTGAACAAGGCCCAAAGCACAGATTCCGAAGCAGCAAAATCCTTCTTATGTAATCCCTGCGCACCAGTGGCAGTTCTTGGGATGAAATGATTAGACAAAAATTAGTTCTTGAAAAAACATGATTAAAGCTTCCTCCGTATAATTGGAGCAAAGTGGGGATGAGAGTACTTCAATTCTATGGATCTAGCTTGGCGGGTCTTAACTGTAAAATCTGAACTGGTGGAATAGAGCTTGTTCGAACATTTTTGATTGAAATAGCTATAGAACAGCAACTTCACGTCTGTGACGAAAGAGGCTGCAGGGTGGAAAATGACTCCAGCACATAAAGCCTTGAAAATATTTGTGGACAATTAAAGCTTGGAAGAGAGGATTGGGTAATCTGTTCAGACATTGCAAGAATTCCCGATTTAAAATAAAGGAAACTGCAATGATCAAGAATTAGGACAAGAATGACTTTTAAAAATCAATTTAAACTCTGAAAGAAAGCGAAAGTCTGTGGTCAGGACTTTAGGCAAGAATTACTGGCAGAATAAAACAAGGAATTCTTACTATGCAAATGCATTCAAATTTAAGAAGAAAGTTGATGAATTAAGTCAACTATTGCAGACAGAATAAGGCTAACGAGATTTTGCTATGAGAATTCATTCAAAATCAAGATGAAAGCGGTGTCAGTATTTGTGTGTAAGGGAATGCAATAAATTCAACTGGAATTCGAACTCGGCTTGAGGCTATAGGGAGATGGTAAATGTTTATTGATTCGGCCTTGTGTCATACATAACTGAACTCCCTACAACTTACAGATTATTTGTTATCATCATCAGAAGGTTGATTTGCAGCAAAAGGTTGGTATTACTCGTAGAATAGCGTTAACCCTCTAGGGCCATTCGTATCATATTTGATACAGTATTTCCCTATAAGGAAACATTTGGTATTTATTGACTGAGCAGTCAGTACTGCTTTCATTTAAAATTTATAAAATATTTCTCTTAAAAAATTTTTCAGGAAACTGTTTCTTTCAAGGCTTCTTTTCATACTGTATCAAATATGATACGAATGGCCCTAGAGGGTTAATGATACTTTACTATAAAAATTCCTAGACAACTAAGAAAAAAGGTGTTGTCATAGGTCAATATAAGTTTTGTTTCCAGAAAAGGGCTAATTTCTCTATATTAATCATTATGTAATTTTACCATATAATTATTGCAAGTAATTTTAGTATATAAATGTGTTTGAAATAAATTTAATATAGAAACTCATGACAAATAAGACCTAATAGATTGTCAGTGATTAAAAATTCAGGCATTATTGAAATGTGAGCCACTTTAAGAATTATAGATTATAGAATTATAGACTATGATATGTATAATATACTCATTCGTGCATAGGTTTATAAAAACACACATATTTTTCTTGATATTTTTAACTTAAAGACAAACACTTTCGTGTACTTTGCTCATCTTATGAGCGTGGATATCATTCTCTCTTTTCTTATCAATATTTTATCGCATTCTAAACCTCTTTTTTCTTTCTTTTTAACATCGCTTGTCTAACTGAACTACGATAAACGGAGTTCAAGAAGACAAGTAACGTGGAAAGT
>JBBBDQ010000342.1:312500-510000 GCA_037127315.1 Ascarosepion bandense
TGACATCGCACATGGAATGAGAATTATGTACGCCAGTGATCGAAATACAGGATTCGGTTCGAAATTCTTACTACCTGAAGAAGGCCGGGGTGTACAACGGCCGAAACGTTATAAATATGGAAATAAAGATGAAGAAAACAGACTAAACATTGTAAATAATGTAAATACTACCAAATTTCAGAAGTACAGACAAATTTACTAGTGTTGCGAGAATTCAGTTCTCAAGAATGCCACTATGTTGATGGTGACCTTGTGCCAGTCTTAATAAGCATGACCTGTATAAGAGCTGATTATATTTCCGTTCATCTCTCTAAGTTATTTTTCACTGCTGCTGTAGCCAGGTATTGATCACAAAACTCTTTGGGTCAAGTCACTAGAACTAACTAATGTCAAAGGAAATTACTACATGGCACTGGGATTCGTAGCACCTGAAGAAAGCCGGTGCGTACATCGGCCGAAACGTCGTAAACATAGCAATAAAAATGAGAACAGCAGTCCGAACAGTGTAAAAAATGTAAATATCACCTTATCTCAGAAGTATAAACAAATATTATTATTTTATTTATTGATTATATTCTTTTTTTTTTTTTTTGTCTGTTTCCAGAAATGAATACAATTTTTGGAGCCCTGTTTATGACGTTGATTTTCGCGTCGACTTTGGCCCAACATGATGTGTCAGTTTGCAAACCATACACGGATTCAGGTAAGTTCATATTTTTTGCGCATCTTCTGGTGGTGCTTACTTCGATACAAGACTTTAACGTTTCAACCCTTACTAAAGTGAATAAACCCTTTAAAAAGGATCCGGAAATGCAGTCAAAAATAGTAAACATGGGAAAAACCTCTACTCCTATTACAAAACAAGGGAGGTGTGTGAACAAACTCGCATAGAGAAAAAAATGTAAATCACAGGTCAGATCAATATGACCCCGTGATTAAAAAATACTTTTATTCTAAATTCCATGCTATAAACAAGTAATACTTGTTTCAAATCAGATTAATTTAAGTTTAATTTTGCTAATTTTTCTGAAATAACGTGTCACAGATGTATATTTCATTTTTGCAATATTTTTAAAAACAAGAACTAACTTTTGTTTACAAACTTGTCGAATCTGTCAAAATGGTCGAATAAATGATAAATTTTGAAAACTCGAAAAAAGCTGAGATTCCAATCAATGTAGATTTATTTCAAATTCACCAGAGTATTTTGCTTACTATAAATAGTAAATTCAATCATTTAACTTTCAATTAAAGCTAAAATGAAAGCTTCAAGAAAGTTTATTTTTTATTTTTAAAAATTCACTTGAAAACTTAGGTATCGAAAAGGGGTGGAGGTACCTAATATATATATATTGGTTTTAATTGGTTATAAATTATAATTAATTTCTATGAGCTTAATTAGCTCATTTCACCAGACCTTACAACATTCCTTCCATTTGGTACAAAAGATTTTACTGGAATAAGCATTTTCTTTAACTGAAGAGAAGGATAAAAATAGAAGGATAAAAATACAAATAAAAATAAGAAGAAGGAAAAGAGAAAGAGGAAAAGAGAATCAGGACTTAGACATTGGCGTCAGATCTGTCTGGGATTGCCCAGGCCGTCGTGAAGAGGTTGACCTGTAAAGGAATTTCTCATTCTTTGGATACTGGTGTTTATTTGAGCCCATAAACCAACCCATCCATTTATACTTTATACCATATATACATATGTGTACATTCCCACATATACTTACAAATGTGACTTTGTTCATGCCTACATATATTTACCGCCTTACACTTTTTTGTATCTACTTACGGGTCCTGGCTTTCGTGTACTCACACATATACATTTCACAAAGACGGGATTTCCGCGCGTATAAGTAGTATTATATATATATATATATATATATATATATATATATATATATATATATACACATACATATAATTGCTAGTAATTCTCACACATAGTCCCAAATTACGCCAATATTTTCATATTTCCATACGTCCAGTGGATTTATGCATATATGCCAACCCATCCGCATATGTATATATGTATATACAAACACAACTATAATTATATAAGTACATGAGCAACCTTTTTTATCTCCATGCACAGAGATAATGTACGTCTATATACATTTAATTCCCAAATGAGGTGGTATATTTTCTTTTCATACGTCTTTGTAAAACTTACTCATCTATATCCATATATACCGGCCTACCTCATTCGGATTGTTGATGCTAACCTGTACACCTAGGGGTAGAATGATCAGTACATGGGGGTATAATCAGTTTCAGAACTGTATAATTGATTGTATCTAAAATTAACATAACTTACATATAATCAGGTGTTCTCACATGATGGAAAAACACATACATAATTAGGTCCGTTCTTATATATGAAATACACTTATACCTAGGTGCCCCCTTATACACACAATAATGCATACAATAGTACATATAAAGATGCACAAAATTCTATAGAAGCATGCACAAAATTATATATATATATATATATATATATATATATATATATATATACATGGAAGTACACGCACATATATAAATATTATTTATGCTGTTAATAAAACAGTGCTCTTTGTAATATAACAGAGCTATAAAGTATATATCAATAAATATGCATATTATCTTATGTATATAGCACGACTAGGAGTTTCATGCACTATGCAATAATCAGGTGCTTATAATGAACTTAAAGTTCCGGGATTTGAAGTTTTGGTTTTTCGCGTTGTTCATGGTAATTATATTTTGTAATAGTGGAATGTTATTTTTTAATTTTTTAATTGTATCATTTAATTTGATTTCCAGTAAAACTTAAACATGTAATTGGAAAGTAAAATCTTAAAAGTTAAATTAAAATGTAAATTAAATTAATATTTTCAGGGCAGAGTTTTTACGTTTTGTGCCTCGGGCTCTAGGTGGAGATTACTTTTCTTTTTAAATTATTTTAGGGGAAAATACATGACAGTAATAATTAAAAAAAAAAAAATGAATAATATAAAAAATCTACATGGGAGAGTCTATGTTAATTCGGGTTAACGTATATGAGCAGATCTTTATTTTTATGTTTGTATATAGTCATCAATTCACTTCTTTCGTTCAATAAATTACATATATATATATATATATATATATATATATATATATATATATACTACCGGACATAACTATTAGACCACCCCAGTGTTTTAAAAAGAATAATGTATTTCATACTATTTTTAGTATTTATTGCCAAGTGAATAATTGTAAATGAAAATAGAATGAATTTGTCAATATTTCTGAGATGAGGTAGTATTTACATTATTCAGACTATTAACATAAAAATTGCAATATGAACTCTGGTAAAAAAGGTTACTGGACATAAGGTTTATAAGTCCCAAAAATTCTGTTGTTCTTAAGGACACATTGCCCAGTGGATATAGTTGGTTAATTCCTGACTTGACTCTTAGAGTTGTGAGTTCAATACGAGGGTACAGCAGTGGTGAACAAGTAACTTGCTTGGTTAGAGGGAGATAACTAATGACTTCTAATCGAGGCTTCCCGCAAGGAATGGAGTTCATATACCCCAGTGATTGTAATAAAGGGTTCGGTTCAAAATTCCAAGCACTTAAAGAAGGCCGGAGCGTACAACGGCCGAAACGTCGTCCAAATGGCAACAAAGGTAAGGACAATAGTCCGAATAATGTAAATACTGAAAATAGAATGGTTCTATTGTTAATACTGCACAATAACATGTACATCAAATGAATTTATAAATATTTAATAATTAACTATATTGCAGTTTCATTAAAATAACCTCCTTTTACCTTCACAACGGCTGCACACACTCTGGGCATTCTTTCTACAAGTTTTTAAAAAAATCCTCCAACAACTCATTCCAGGTATCCTTTAGACACCTAACTAAATCCTGAACATTCCTAGGCTGTTTCTTCTTACTTCTCCTGTCCAACTCATCCCATGCAAGTTCAATTGGTGAGAGGTCTGGTGACTGAGTTGGCCAACACATAATTTTTAACACTTCTTTTAATTTTAAATAATTTCGACACAATTTAGAAGTATGTCTTGGGGCGTTATCCTGCTGGAGGATGAAATTTTGACCCACAATACGTAATCCAGATGGAATTGCATATCTCTGTAAGATTGAATGGTACTGTTCTTTCTTCATAGTCCCCTTTACTTCAACCAAGTCACCTGAACTCATGCCTGCAAAACAGCCCCAAACCATGCAGGAAACACCAGTATTTTTCATCGATGACTGTACACACTCATCTTTCACTCGCTCCACAACCCCCCTCTGCACGTACACCCTCCTTTTACTCCCAAACAGTTTAAACTTTTGACCACTGTTCTGGTGTCCTGTTTTTGTGTTCTCTTCCCCATGCTAGTTTCTTCTTATTAGTGTCTGGCCGAAGCAAGGGCTTCCTGGCTGCCTTGTAAAATTTTGCAAAGTAATAATAGCAAAAGAACCATTCTATTTTCATTTAGAATTATCCACTTGATAATAAATACTAAAAATAGTATGAAATACATCATATTTAAAAAAAAAATGCTGGGGTGGCCTAATAATTATGACCGGTAGTATATATATATATATATATATATATATATATATATATATATATATATATATATCCAGGTGAATAGAATCAACAGTTTTACAATTGTGAGTTCTCCGGGATTTACATTTTTTTTTTTTAAGTGCTCATGTTAAGAATGCAGATCAACACACACACACATACCTAAACACACATATACTAAGCTTAGACTCCGCTAGGCAAAAGAGGATAGCCACGTGGGAGCCTATGGTAATTTTGGGAATAGCAGGACAGGGGTTAACTAACCCAAATACACTTGGTAACATTAGACAGAAGCTAGACAGGGGCCTGACATGAGAAGTCATGAAGCAGCAGGAGCCAAAATTCGAGCCTAAATGCAAGGCACGAGGAAGTCAGAAAATTTAATGAGTTGCGAGTTAGACTTAGAATGGACACAAGTCATGATATTTCTATGCTGAAGCTCCGACAGCTTATAAATGAAAAGAGGAGACTCATTTTTATAATGATGTAACTCAGCCAATTCACTTACAGCAACTCCGGATAAAAGTTATTAGAGTATATATTTTTATTCATTAAATTAAGAAGAAGAAGAACAGACCGAATTGTTCATCAAGGAAGAAAGATATTGACGCAGAGAAGATAATGTTCCGTTGAATAAACCAAAGTGAAGAAAATTGCAGAAACGTTTGATTGCAGAGAATATAACATTCGGTCGAAGAAAGAAAGTGAAGAAAATGGCAGACAAGTTTATTACAGTCCGGTAGCATTTGAATCCGAGTTTATGTAAAGAAGAAAGAAAGAAAATAAAAGAAGGAAAAGAAAAAAAGAAAGAGAAGAAAAAAGATAAAAAGAGAATTGAATATAAAGATAAGTTATTATACTTTTGACCCCGTGTTAGAGTTAAATGCATACATCCACCAATATTATGTTATTGCTAACATCATTCCACATGTTCAATAATACTGTATATATCCTCTCCCATTTATGATTATGTGTTAATCTTCTGCATTCGTATTAATTCGTCGTAATTTGTTTTTTCGACAAGTTTGGTATCCCAACATAAGTTTTGAGATTCGGGTCATTAGACATTCTTACTCAGACTTATTTTGTTTTATTTTAATATTTTGTTCATGTATTAAATGTTATACCAAAAACCATTTTGCCTTGTGGTTCATCCTTGGATTGTTGGTCAGTGCATGTGTTTATAGAGAAGCGACCTGGGAGAGATTATATTTCAATCATACTGATCGAATAATAGTCTTATCTGTTTGCTTTTTTTTTATTGTTGTCCATTCGACACGATCTAAGAGGGATAACTCTTATCCGTCAATAAATATGAAGAATGTAAATATCCCTGAATTGGCGTGTAATCGCATTATTGATTATCGACGAGGAAGGCACATGACACTCAATACAACAAATATTGTAGAACATAATATTATTAAATTTGTTTTTTTTTAATTAAAATAACATATACATTGCTATTTTTACCTCGTTATCAATGTTAGATCCTTATTTCGAAAATGATTTTTATTTGAATATATGAAACAATATGCTTGTTATTTATAGATATGGGAAGATAGAAAGATTTATGTGTGTGTTCAATTTAACTAATCAGAATAAAGATCCACTTTAAATTTGTAATTTATGTTTTTCCTTTTTTGTTTTAGAAAATGTTGAAATACAGAGAAACTTAAGGAAAAAAGTGTAGCAATAATGGATACATCAACGGAAACAGAGTCTAGACGTAGGCTTTGAAATTGGCCGACACTTTTGCCGTTAAGATTGAAGGAAAGAAATCATGTATTCCCCAAAAATATAAACTTTTTTTTATTTTCAAATTTTATATGCGCCTTCACGGATGACCACAATAGCTCAATGGGGTTGAGCATGCAACTATAGGGGCCCAAGATCAATTGGAGTAGATAGACTAAACTATCGCCCGGTTCACACTTCACCTACGTCTACTGTACAAGTGAAGAGGCTCATCCCTTGTTCCCTGTTTAGTATGTGGTTTTCGGCTTTCTCTTTTCCAATGTTTTCACTCTTTTCTTTTCTTTTTCTTTCAATTAGAGTAGATAGACTCAACTATCGCCCGGTTCACACTTCACCCGCCTCTATTGAACAAGTGAAGAGGCTCATCTCTTGTCCCTGTTTAGGATGTGGTTTCCGGCTTTCTTTTCCAATCTTTTCACTCTTACGTAGCCCCCTGCATACCAGTGGCGTTACCGCTTTGCTCGGGGTGATATGATTAAAAGAAAAAAAAAAAAGATCTGCAGCACCCCCAGTGTACTGTGATTATAAACACAATAATATAATACGTTGTTAATACTATTTAATATAAATTCAAAATTCAAAATCAAAGTTATAAATAAATAAAGTTAATTTAACCATGCGACTGGGTGGAAGATTAATTTGACTGGGTAGAAGATTAATTTAAGTTGTCGGATGATTAATTTGAATGGGCGAAACATTGTTTTGAATAAGTGAAAGATTAATTTGACAAGGAAAGGGTGTATATATTAGATTGTTTATTTACAAAAAGCATTTTATATTTACATCACTCTAAAAACTAATACAATTGTTAAAACTAATGAAAAGCAATATTTATCATTTACTATTTTATAAAGAAATATATGTGAATTTTTTATTCATAAATAAACATTTACTAAATTATTAAAATATGGGAACTAACTATATGGAAATCGTGATTATTTACCGTTTCATAAAGTTCGAATTAATTGGAAATTTGCCAATTCTTTGACAGACATTCCAATAAAAAATATTATAAATATCATAAATATCTTACCGGCTGCAGTCACTCTCTCACCAGTGTGACGTGGCTTCCCTGTGCCTCTTCTACAAATACTTTCACGGTTTCTGCTCCAATGAACTTAGATCACTGATGCTCCCTAGGTACGAATTTTCACGAGATACTAGATTAGCAACTAGGTCCCACCCTTTTACAGTGAAACCGATAAAATGTAAGCGCAATTTCTACTCCAACAGCTTCTTTTCTCGCACCTCATGCCCGTGGAATTCCCTTCCGCATACTTGCTTCCCCGACACCTACAATCTCCAGAAGTTTAAATGTAAGGTCAATAGACACCTGCTAACACACTAACTCGCATCCATTCTCTCAACCACTCTTCCCATCTACCCATCTCTCATCCTCGGTATCCTTAGCCGTCTATCACCCTCCTTCTGACATTTCCTATATCTAACCACTCTTTCTCATCACTTTCCCCTATGTAACCCCCTAACCACTCTTTCTCATCATTTTCCCCTATGTAACCCCCTGCGCAATAGTGGCAGTGGAATGCCTTGCTTGGGGTGAAATGATTTTAAAAAAATAGATTTATAAACAATTTAATAAATAAATAGTTTTTATTATTTTTGTTGTCAGTTCTCAAGAACAAAGAAAATATATAAATTCACTTTTATGTGTTTTGATTTTAATAAAATTCTAGTAATTGCTTTTTGAAACAATAAACATTGCCGAATAATGAAGCCAGTTGAAATAATAGCGATGTCAAGGCAAAAACCGTCCTTTTGTTACCCCCGTTTTATTGGGGTCAGTTCAGATTATTTACACTATTTATATTGTTCTGACAGTTATCCTCATCTTTTTTACCATATTCACGACGTGTCGGCATTGTACGCTCCATTTACTGGGGTAGAATTTACTTGTTCCAACAGGCATGCTACTTAAGGATTTCTCTCTTAACTCTATTTAACTCAACATTCTAAGTTTTTTTTTTCACCACCGTTGTAGCCAGGAATTGAACTCACAATTCTTTGAGTCAAGTCACTGGATCCAACCTACGCTTTTAACCACTGGGCCATCTGTATGAATTTTTGGGACTTATAAACCTAATGGTTCAGTAACAATGTTTTTACAGGTGCTCATATAATATAGTAATAATTCAGTTCCATATTCCAGTCACCTGAAGAAGGTCGAAGCGTACAACGGTCGAAACTCCGTGAATATGGCAACGAACAATAACTAACCTCATCTCAGAAATACAGACAACTTTTGTCGTTGTTTGCCAAAAAGTTCTGTCATATCTAAACTTATTTATAAATGGAACTGTGTCTATGTGTGTGTGTCTGTGTGTGTGTGTCCGTTACCTATAGACTCCGAAACGGTTGAACCAATTTTCTTGAAAATTTACACAGCTATACTATAAGCGTCTGCGAGTGTTCTTAGCTAGGTTTTGTGTCGAAGCAACCCCGATAAATATCGAAAATCGATAATCGAAAAAATCTGGTTATAGAAGGAGTGGTCCGATTTTAATCAAATTTGATACACTCATAGACAAAGACATAAGAAACGATATTCAGAAGTTTCAAGGTTGCAGTTCTTACAATAGTGCAGAAAATTTGATATCGATACCAGGAAATCAAAATTTGGCTTACATCCATTCATTTTTCTTGCAGTCTACGGTTTCGCTTTAACTGGAAACAACTATTGCTTTTTAGTCTGAGCTCCAGGACCATGGATTAGTTTTAAAGCTTTCATTACACCCGAGCAACGCCGGGCTATTCTGCTAGTAAAGAATATAATTTTTATACACAGTAATATTTTTCATTTAATTTTCAGCGAAACCAATGCCAACTTTACCTAAGGGCTACTCTGTTCGAACGGAATGCAATATCGTCACTGAAAACATGACGATTGAAGTTCATGAATTTTATGACGCATCAAAGAATATGTCCGCCTACAAACAGACCGAACTGGACGGTGAGATATACGCCATCTTGAATTACAATACAAACCAATTCATTTACATTGAACCCGCTGAAGGTAAGACATCTGTTTTCTAGCAGCCTTGTGCCAGTCTAGGCTAAGATTTTAAATGCTCATATCGATCTCTTTCTTTTTGTCGTGACGAAATGCAAAAACTTAAAGGAAAATTGTAGACGGTTTATAACCGTTTAAAAAGTAGTAGGTCGAATTCTGCATTCTGTTGAGGTCGAATAAAAAGCTCGATTAATTACTTAGTAATTGTTCAAATCCTCCTACTACTTCTGTCATATCTCTGTGCTTCAACCAGGTTAACATGCTATGGATTTAGCGGCTTGTGTTGCAGAAGTCATGGCCCTGGGAGGCACTGTCCTACGGGTAAAGGAGCTCGGATGAACTCCACCACGGAATTTGTGAACGGGCCGCGATTCATCAAGTTTAATTCGTCACCCTTTCCTCACCAGGGCCCGTGGTACAGTTGGCATAACATCAGCTTAATAACCAAAACTGTCTGGGTTCGATTTCTAGTAGTGGATGCGCACTGCTGAAGAGTCCCAAATATAGGACGAAACGGCCGTCCAGTACTTTCTGTATTCTGTTGAGATTGAATAAAGAAGCTCGATGAATTACTTAATAATATATATAATAATGACAAAGCGGAAAAGACGATCCAAAATATTTGTCTAATTATTATTAAATAGGTCGAAATAGAGAGCTCAGTGGATATTATCGAAAGCAATTTAAATTTTTTTTTTATATTTCGGGTCTGAAAAAGAAGTTTCAAATTTTTACAGCTGCCGAAATGAATTCTGGGTTTATAACCGTTTAATTATATAATAAGTCATCTTTCTTCTTTCTCTGTCTGTCTGTCTGTCTGTCTGTCTCTCTCTCTCTCTCTCTCTCTATCTCTCTCTCTCTCTCTCTCTCTCTCTCTACACACACACACACATATATATAGTGTTGAGTTGTGATCATGTTTAGTGTCAAGATTGTTATTTTTTTTACTGGTTTACTAACAGAAAAGATATTTTGGCAAGCAGGGCTTTTTGTCGTAAACAGAGATAGAGCGTTAATAGGATTAATGTGGAGAAGTTTGTCATTTAACTGAGCAGAGTCATGCTAACTTAACTACAATATTGGCAATACGCGTCGCCACAACTCAACACTATATATATAAATATATACCTTCGTTATCCACATACAAGCCTGTTTCGCTGTATCACAACTCGTCATTGTGGCTAGACATCCATTTGCTTCTGGCCGGGATCAAAACTCGACCAATTTGGTATCAGTCGGAGTCACTAACCGCTAAGCCATCACAGAAGGGAAATGTTAGCGTGTTATATATAAGTGGTGTATACACACGCCAGTCACCGAAAGAACTCAATTAATTGCTGAAGAGTTATATATATATATATATATATATATATATATCTCCGCAGAAAGATTTGTTTCGCAGATCATCAGTACGGTTAGACTCTGATTGAAACCCGACCGAATTGGCGTCAGTCGGCGATTCCACCTCTGGGCTATGGGCGTTCGGTAGAAGAAGGCAAACTATTTAGCGTGTATATTATAATTATATGCGCCCAATAGCCAGAGTGCTCTAATTCATTTTACTAAATGAGCGATGCGTACATGCCAGAGTAGCTACTGTTTTTCAAAGTCTACCATTCTTCCAGGGTGCTCAATCTGAGTGTGAGAGCGTATATATATATGTGCGCACCCACCCAATCTTTACTCTGTAAATAATATTGTTTGTCGGGTAGATTCGTGATTATTTCAATAACATTAATCCCAAATGACTATATGTTGTACTTCCACTTCTTCCAATGGGCTTTGTTTTTGTTTCTTGTTTTAGAGGGCATGGCAAAGTTATGCCAAGTGAGTGAATTGGACAAATTCTTACCAAGATTTGATAAACAAACTAAGGAGTCGAAGATTATTCGATTGAAGGATGCATTGGATTATGGGAAAGGCAGTCCGTTAAAATATATCCCAAGCGACACTTTACGCGGTGAGAAGGTTCAAGTTTGGAAGGCGTGTGTTTACGACCAGGCGTATCAGGCGACTTTTGATGTCTCGTGGTATTTTACCGGTAAGCAGTTTTATAGTTGAAAACATTTTTAAGGCTTCTACTGGGCATGAAGTGGGAGATCAGTTTTATATTGTTATGAAGTAATAAACTGATCCCTCACTAATTACTACTTAATAATATAATACATCTCTTTCCCTTCTATCTATGAGTCAAATAACAGGACAGTTTGGGTTCTATAGCCTTAGATGGCAACTAGCCTACTGCAGAAAGCAATGGCAACCTAGTGCGGGATAATCTTCTGCTCAGTCAGTTAAGTCTCTTTTGAGACATGATCGCCAAAGCGTGTATCACGTATGGCACTTGACTGACTTTTCCAAACGAATCAGCTTATTCAAATTTCATTGAATGGTTTGCGAATTTGAACGAAAAGTATACTTTCGAATCTCGACAAAAATGTCCTTGTAGCGCCCTTTAATATTAGTAGTAGCCATTAAACATAATAATATGCATAATAATATGCATAATATTATGCATAATATCAGCAGCAGCTGTCAAATATAAAAACATCTAAACCCTAAGGTAACTCTCTTATGGGTTTTTCCTATTTGGAGTTGATAACATGATCTTTCCACCCTTAAACTAAAAGATCTGTGAACGCTTCGCAATAAAACACAGCAACACAGTAAGTCCCACTCAAAAATAGTTATTAACATTTTGGTGTGACTGCAATTTACTTCTAACAAAAAAAAACCTTGTTTTAAACTATTTTTGTTTATTTTTTTTTTTTAATAAATGTCATCTTGGATTGCAAATCAATTAGTCAAATCAATTTTATGCATATACTCTTTCTCGCCTTCATTATTTCATGTACTATAAAATATTCTTGTAAGATATCTTCTACATTTGAAGCAGTTGGTCACTAATTTACAATAATTTTAACAATAAACGGTGTGAGGATTTCAACAAGCGTCAATGAGTTTCGAATTAATTCTATTTTAATCTTAAATAATGATAAAACTAAATACTATTCAAAATGAATAATAAGGATTACAAATGCTTCATCCAATTTTCTTACTGGTTTATAATATCTTGAAAACTTACTTAATTTCTATTGACGTATCTCAAGTTACTTTTCATTAATTACCCCCAGAAATATCAACAATATTTTGAATTTCTTGTGTCTTCCGAAGGAAAAATTATTTATTTGTGTTTTAATTTTTAATTATAGACGGATGGTAGCGTAGAGATTATAGTGAGGAATTTTCTACGGTTTATCAAACCGTTGCAGGTTATTTAAAGCCAGAAATTATTTATACATTTTAAACTTTCTTTTTTGAGCAAAGAGTGATTGAGTGATTGACTTATCAAGTAACCCACAGCTGAGAGAGAAGAGGTTGATTCATACCTTTCCCAAGAGTATTTGCCCTAAATGATTATAACAAACCCGACTGAAATTGGAACTTAGTTCTTCGATTAAGAATTATGAGCCATTATACATTACACCACACGCACTATTCAAGCTTACAGCATTCCCAAGTAGTCAGCATCTAGATACTGACCAGGTTTGGCGTTTAACTTCGGTGATCATACGGGAGCCGGTTTTTCAACGTTATGTGGCCCGTAGGCCAGTATGCTATGCGTGCATCCAAGTTTATAGCATCTGGTATTTCCAACCGGTCGCCCATTTACGTAGTAACTTAACTTCGGTGATGATACGGGAACCGGTGTATCAAGATATAAACTGTCCGTAAGCTGAGGAGGTTATAGCCGATGGTTATTTAAATGTCGGTGTTGTATAGGGATAGAGTTCATTCTGTAGATTGTAGCGTAGGGGTGCGTGTTCTTTGTACGTCGGGAGTCACCAGTGTAGCGTAAGGGAGATGGTTAATGTTTCTTTGATTCGGCCTTGTATCATACTTAACCGAACTCCTTAGAGCTTACAGGTTTCATGCAGAATTATCATCATCAGAATTATCAGAAGGTTTTCATCATCATCAGAAGGTTGGTTGTCGGCAGGTGGAAAAATGTAGAATTATGTAAGAATGAATAAAATATACATTTTGTAATTTAAAAGAGAAATTTATTAAAGGAGGAATAACAAGAATTCGTAGAAATTAATGTTCAATGAGAAAGTTAAGGGTATCAAGAGTTCGTACAAAATGTTCGTAGTAGTAATTGTTGAAAGAGATAAGGGGAAGAAGGAGGACAATGTCCGAGTCGCTTGAAGTTGAGTTACATTTTAGATGTTTGTCTCTCAACTTCAATCTGTGACTCTGACTGATTGACGTTGATGAAGTCCTTTTATTGTAATCTAGATTTTTCGCACTTACTTGCGAAAACTTTTTTGATCTTGATAGTTGCTCCCATTCGTCAAAAATCATTTTAACACCTACTTGCGAAATCTGTTTTCGGGACTTTTTCGTTAAGCACATAGTCAATCACTTTTTTTTATTTGGGAAAAGCAGGATTTCACACGTCATTGTGAATTTTTGTAAAAGTGAAGAAGGTTGATTTGAATTCATTTCTTTTCCGCTACAAGATCGCGTAGTAATAATAATGCATCGTCCTATTTCGTAGGAATGAAGATGAAACTGAATTGCTGAGACAAGTAACACAATAATCGGTTCTGGTATAGTATACGATCTACATGCCATTGTGATCTACAGTTTAAATCTAGACAGGCTTGTGATCTACATTCAAAATTATAGTGTATAAACTATAAAAGCTGCTTTGATTTTTATACTAAACAAACAGGAAATCGGGTGAAAATATGTAATTTTAGACCAAAAATGGCGGCAATTTTCAAAGGCGGCTTTAATTGAAATCTGAACTTGTCATATGTGCTCCAAGTAATCTGATCTCCATCAGTCAGTTAAGTGCCATACGTGATACACGCTCGGGCGATCAGGTCTCGAAAGAGACATGACTGACTGGGCAGAAGATTATCCCGCAGTAGTTTGCCATTGCTTTCTGCGGTAGACTGGTTGCCGACCAAGGCTATAGAACCCAATCTGTCCTGCTATTTAACCCATAACTGGAAGGAAGAGACGGATTAATACCTTTCCCAAGGGTATTTGCGCGTAAGTGAATACAACTGAAATTCGAACTCGGCTCGCCGGTTTCTCGTTCCGAGTCGATATCCACTGTACCACAACGCACATCCATACATCCATACCGATCTCCATACGTCCCTTTAAAAGTTTCTGAAATGTAGATGCGACCTTTCTTTACTAGTAATTATTGTGGGTAGGCGGTAATCTTCAAAGAAGACGGCATTAAATTTTTCAGAGAGAGAGAGAGAAAGAAAGAGAGAGAGAGAGAGCACTTTAGGATTAATCTTTCCTTTTGAAAATTTTAGACATAGTTGTAGATCACAAACTATACCAGAAATATTAGTGTAGATCACATATTATGGCAGTACCCAATAATCATATGCATGATATCTTATATCAAAAGAACGGTCGCCTGAATATGGTCAGAGTGTCAGTCAGTTAAATGACATACGTGATACACGCTTGGGCGATCATGTCTCGAAAGAGACATGACTGACTGGGCAGAATATTATCCCGCAGTAGGTTGCCATTGCTTTCTGCGGTAGACTGGTTGCCGATCAAGGCTATAGAACCCAATCTGTCCTGCTATTTAACCCATAACTGGAAGGAAGAGACGGATTAATACCTTTCCCAAGGGTATTTGCGCGTAAGTGAATACAATGGATTCAACTGGAATTCGAACTCGGCTCTGCTGATTTCTTGTTCCGAGCCGATATCCACTGTACCACAACGCACATATGCCTATGATAATCAGGGTGTGAACAAGATTTGGAATCAATCAAAGGAAATAATTTTTTTTATTATTATTCGTTACAGCGATTGGATGGGGAACCAGTTCGGGAACGCAATCTGTTCCAATTCGGATGCATATCGTTGGAAAAACAGTCGACAAAAATGGCAAAGTAATAAAGCATGAAAGAATCTATGATTTCTCCGAGTTTGACTCAAAGGCACCAGATTATAAAGTCTTCGAGGTATGGATTTTTTTTTAATTAATTCACTTCAAGTATGATACGATGTTACAGAGATTTTTGTTGGCAGGGAAGCAAGAATACGGGAAATCCACAGATGAGATGTGAGAGAAAGAAAAATGTTAGAATTAATGAGACCCATCTGACAATCTAGCAGCACTCTTAAATTCATGCAATTGTGGCACTAAGAGTATAAAGTCTTCGATGTATGGATTTTTAAAAAATTATTTCACTTCAAGTATGACACGATGTTACAGAGATTGTAGTTTGCAGGGAAGCAAGACAACGGAAGGGAGATCAACAGGTGAGATGTGAGAGAAAGAAAAATGTTAGAATAAAATAGAAAATAAAATAGAAATATCTGACAATCTAGTAGCACTCTTAAATTCATGCAGTTGTAGCACTAAAAAAAGCAGGTCAGAAAGAAGCTATGCCAAGTTGGCGAAAATGTGACTAAAGCCGAGATGCCAGATCAGGATCAATTACATTGCAGACCCTTCGGATATTGAAAAGAATATAAAAAATGTAGCTGAAGAACTAGACCAGTTATGGAAGCAGAAACCGATGTGAGTTGCGGTGAAATAAACATAACCTCGGAACGAGAAATCGGAGAGCCGAGTTCGAATTCTAGTTGAATTTCTTGCATTCACTCGCGCGCAAATAGCCTTAGGAAGTATCAGTCTCTAACCTTCAGCTACGGATTAAATATCAGGACATATTGAATTCTATAGCCTTGGTTGGTAACCAGTATACAGCAGAAAGTAATGGAGACCTGCCGCTGGAATATCTTCTGCCCAGTCAGTAATGTCTTTTTCGAGACATGATCATCGAAGCGAGTATCACGTATGGCTTTTAACTGATTGACTGAATCGATACACCGACAAATGTTAGGTTTATAAAAGTGCACTATGGATTCTGAGGAGAAAAAAAATCCATCAAAACACAGCGAACCAAATTTCCTAAGAGTAGACGCAATATTTGATTCAATATCAATGAAGTGCCACACGTGATACACGCTTTATGCGATCATGTCTCCAAAGAGACATGACTGGCCGGGCAGAAGAATATCTCGCAGTAGGTTGCCATTACTTTCTGCGGTAGACTGGTTGACAGCCAAGGCTATAGAACCCAATCTGTCCTATTATTTGACTCATAGCTAAAGGGAGAAGAGATGTATTATATTATTAAGTAGTAATTAGTGGGAGATCAGTTCATTACTTCATAACAATATAAATCTGATCCCCAACTTTATGCCTAGTAGAAGCCTTAATCATATTTTCAAATATTATATAAAGTCAGTCAGTTAAGTGCCAAACGTGATACACGCTTTGAGCGATCATGACGGTAGACTGGTTGCCAGCCAAGGCTACAGAACCCAAACTGTCTTATTATTTAACCCATAGATGGAGGGAAGAAAAGGATTAATCCCTTTCCCAAGGGTATTTGTGCGTAAGTGAATGCAAGGAATTCAACTGGAATTAGAACTCAGCACCCCGATCTCTCGTTCCGAGTCGATATCCACTGCACCACAAGGTACATCCAATATATTATACAACGGATTCAATATATTCGCTCCATTTCATGACAATAGAAAGAATATGTTCAAGAAGGCACAAATTGTTGCATTTTTGTACTTTAACATAGGTCATTCTGATGACAGACAGAGAAGGCTCATTGTGGTGAATAAATATATGGAAATTTGCTTTGAAGGCGTGAAAATTTATGAGACATTTCTTGTCCCAGTTAACAACTGATTGGAGATCTTTTTCCAGAGCAGTTGATAAGTTTACTTTGTAGAATCTTCTAGACTTGCTACTAATACATGAGTTAATAGCTGTGTTGTTTGCATTAAAACTTAGTTGAGAAGTGATGACATGGTGAAGGTCGTTGATGAAGATCAGAAACAGTGAAAGTTCAAGGATAGGGAACTAGGGAACCCGGCATTAGTAGAAAATGATGTAGAAGTGCCCCTGTTCAGCACGATCTTTATTACACAATTTGTTAAGACCGATTGGATGAAGCCAAATACTTCTCCAAAGAGACTGTAAGCCTTCAGCTTGTGGAGAAGGCCAGTATGTAAAATCCTGAAGAACACCTTTGATATACCAAAAGCCGCAGATTCACTGTTCATATCTAAAGTATGATAGGTAAATTCAGTGACGCCGAAACGAGCCATATTGATTGTACGAAAGGAGGTCGTGCGAAATAAAATACTTAACCAATTCGGTGTTGGTCAGAACATTGAGTCAGTTAGTCAGTTAAGTGCCACACGTGATACACGCTTTGGGCGATCATGTCTTGAAAGAGACATGACTGACTGGGCAGAAGATTATCCCGCAGTAAGTTGCCATTGCTTTCTGCGATAGATTGACTGCCAGCCAAGGCTATAGAACCCAAGCTGTCTTATTATTTAACCTATAACTGGATGGAAGAGACAGATTAATATCTTTCCCAAGGGTATTTGTCCGTAAGTGAATGCATGGAATTCAACTGAAATTCGAACTCGGCTTCCCGATTTGTCGTTCCGTGTCGATATCCACTGCACCACAGTGCACATCCATCCTTAAAATAGATGTAAATAATGTTTCAGTATTTCATTATCATTTGTTTTACTTTTTTCTTTTTAATCATATCACCCCATCAAGGCGGTAACGCAACTGATGTGCAGGGGGCTACATAAGAGTAAAAAGATTAGAGGAGAGTGAAGAAAAAGACGAAACAGTTAGAAAGGAGCAAGAGAAGGATGGAAATACAGGTGTGATGACAGTTGCAAAGGTGGAGAGAAAGGAAAGGATCTAGGGGGTGGTGTGGAAAGAACTAGGGTCAGGTAGTTAAGAGATGAGTATTGACCTTGCATTTAAACTCCTGGAGGTTGTAGCCGTCAGGAAAGCAAGAATATGGAAGCGAGTTCCACAGGCGGGAAGTGCGAGAAAAGAAGCTGAAGGAGTAGAATTGTCGTCTGCATTTAGTTGATCTAACTGTGAATGAATGATACCTAGCTGCCAGTCTGGTTGCACGAGTTGCACCTGTTAAACCTGTTGCGGAGGAACCAGTGGCTTAAGTTCGTTTGAGCAGAAGCCATGAAAGTATTTATAGAACAGACAAAGGGAAGCCACTTCTCGTCGGTGGGAAAGTGGCTGTAGTCGTGCCGATAAGTCGGTACCTATCACATTATTGATTCTCCTTTGCAGCCTGTCAAGAACACAGAGATGAACCGCGGGGGCACTTGACCATATATGGCAGCAGTACTCCATGCACGGACAAATGGTTGATTTGTATATATGCAGACGTGACATTTCCCAATGATAACTAGAGTAAAAGTAATATTACATTATATATGACTCTATCTTTAGGATATGGAGCACCGTATTCAACAAAATCAATAATAATAAACTCTATTTAATTGAAATTATATATAAACGGTATAATTAATTTAAAATTAAATTATATATAAAAGGTATAATTAATTTAAATTTGAACATGGTGTGTTGAGTTCTCTGTTAAGAAGACTATCCCGCAGTAGGTTGCCATTGCTTTTTTCGGTAGACTGGTTGCCAGCTAAAGCTACAGAACCCAATCTGTCCTATTATTTAACCCATAACTGGAGGGAAGAGACGGATTAATACCTTTCCCAAGGGTATTTGAGCATAAGTGAATGCAAGGAATTCAACTGGAATTCGAACATGGCTCCCCGATTTGTCGTTTGGGTTCTATAGCCTTGGCTGATAACCAGTCTACGACAGAAAGCAATGGCAACCTACTGCTGGATAATCTTCTGCCCAGTCAGTCATGTCTCTTTTGAGACATGATCGCCCATCGCGTGCATCACGTATGGCACTTAACTGAATGACCGAATAGAATAGTTGAAAACATGATTAAGGCTTCTACTGGGCATAAAGAGGGGGATCAGTTTTATGAAGTAATAAACTTATTCCTCACTAATTACTACTTAATATAATACATCTCTTCCTCCTCTAGCTATGAGTTAAATAACAGGACAGATTGTGTTCTATAGCCTTGGCTGGCAACTAGTCTACAGAAGGACGCAATGGCAACCTATTCCGGGATAATCTTCTACCAAGTCAGTCATGTTTCTTTCGAGACATGATCGCCCAAGCGTCTATCACGTATGGCACGTAACTGACTGACTTGTCACTTAACTAATCAGAGTTATGCCGAATTCGAAGTTTCATGAAGCTACCTTTGTGATGTTCTCACGCGTCAGGGCTTTCTTCTTTTTTAGATATCTTGTTAGAATCTCGATTGAGAGGGATTGTTAAAAAACTACCACTTGTACGAGCTACAAAACATTGGAAGATGTAGAGAGACATGATCGACCACGTCCATTTATGAGCAATCAGTGTAAGAATTATTTTTATTATGTTTTATTTTCTTTCAGATTAATTCTGGCTCTTACTGTAAAGGGATCAAGAAAACCAAAAAACTTCCGGAAACACCAATGTGTTTTTCCTATGGACTGGAATCTGTCTCTTTTGGGGCCGGTGGAAACATCCGAAGTGATCTTTACGTAAGTAAGAACCATCTTTTGAAAACATGTCTTTAACAAATATTATTCTAAATACATTGTCCTCATCTCTGTTGTCATCACAGCGTTCCGACCAATGTGCCGAGCGACTTTCATTACAAGCTCGTCGACCCGGACAACTTTCAGGAAAATTCGAACGACCCTTCATTTAATATACTGAAAAGGTCTAGCGATATCCCGTCTACTACTGCTATATCACGGCCATATCTCGTTGAAACAGCCTTGTTCAGGTGTCTGTCAATCCGGGCAACCGTCAGGAAATTTCGAACGACCCTTTATTTAATATACTGAAAAGGTCTAGCGATATCCCGTCTACTACTGCTATATCACGGCCATATCTCGTTGAAACAGCCTTGTTCATGTGTCTGTCAATCCGGGCAACCGTCAGGAAATTTCGAACGACCCTTTATTTAATATACTGAAAAGGTCTAGCGATATCCCGTCTACTACTGCTATATCACGGCCATATCTGATTGAAACCGCCTTGTTCAGGTGTCTGTCAATCCGGGCAACCTTCAGGAAATTTCGAACAACCCTTTATTTAATATAGTGAAAAGGTCTAGCGATATCCCGTCTACTACTGCTATATCACGGCCATATCTCGTTGAAACAGCCTTGTTCAGGTGTCTGTCAATCCGGGCAACCGTCAGGAAATTTCGAACGACCCTTTATTTAATATACTGAAAAGGTCTAGCGATATCCCGTCTACTACTGCTATATCACGGCCATATCTCGTTGAAACAGCCTTGTTCATGTGTCTGTCAATCCGGGCAACCTTCAGGAAATTTCGAACGACCCTTTATTTAATATAGTGAAAAGGTCTAGCGATATCCCGTCTACTACTGCTATATCACGGCCATATCTCGTTGAAACAGCCTTGTTCAGGTGTCTGTCAATCCGGGCAACCTTCAGGAAATTTCGAAAGACGCTTTATTTAATATGGTGAAAAGGTCTAGCGATATCCCGTCTACTACTGCTATATCATGGCCATGTCTTGTTGAAACAGCCTTGTTCAGGTGTCTGTCAATCCGGGCAACCTTCTGGAAATTTCGAACGACCCTTTATTTAATATACTGAAAAGGTCTAGCGATATCCCGTCTACTACTGCTATATCACGGCCATATCTCGTTGAAACAGCCTTGTTCAGGTGTCTGTCAATCCGGGCAACCTTCAGGAAATTTCGAAAGACGCTTTATTTAATATGGTGAAAAGGTCTAGCGATATCCCGTCTACTACTGCTATATCACGGCCATATCTTGTTGAAACAGCCTTGTTCAGGTGTCTGTCAATCCGGGCAACCTTCAGGAAATTTCGAAAGACGCTTTATTTAATATGGTGAAAAGGTCTAGCGATATCCCGTCTACTACTGCTATATCACGGCCATATCTCGTTGAAACCGCCTTGTTCTGGTGTCTGTCAATCCGGGCAACCTTCAGGAAATTTCGAACGACCCTTTATTTAATATACTGAAAAGGTCTAGCGATATCCCGTCTACTACTGCTATATCACGGCCATATCTCGTTGAAACAGCCTTGTTCAGGTGTCTGTCAATCCGGGCAACCTTCAGGAAATTTCGAACGACCCTTTATTTAATATACTGAAAAGGTCTAGCGATATCCCGTCTACTACTGCTATATCACGGCCATATCTCGTTGAAACAGCCTTGTTCAGGTGTCTGTCAATCCGGGTAGCTTCCAGGGAATTTCAAACTGAGCCCTTTTATTTAATCCAGAGGGATAGATTGTTATTATTCTGCTGTCCATATCTGGAGGATACAACTCATCTACTCCTTATTTAGTGCAGCTCATTTAACACTCACCTCGTTTCCACTGAGTCCAAGTACACAATCAGTTAAGGGCCATACGTGAAACACGCTTGGGTGATCATGTCTCGAAAGAGACATGACTAACTGGGCAGAAATTATCCCGCAATAGGTTCGCATTGCTTTCTGCTGTAGACCGGTTGCCAGCCAAAGCTATAGAACTCAATCTGTCCTGTTATTTAACCCATAACTGGAGGTAAGCGACGGATTAATACTTTCCCCAAGTTTATTTGCGCGTAAGTGAATGCAATTAATTCAACTAGATTTCGAACTTGGTTCCCCGATTTCTCGTTCCGAACCGATATCCATTGCACCACAACGCACTACCCAGCCCATATATTGAACTCACGACTAATCAGTCAGTCAGTTAAGCGCCACACCTGATACACGCTTGGACGATCATGTCTTTTTCTATCTATAACTGACAATGAAAAATATTTTTCCCGTAATTGGCTGCCATTTTCTTTCTGAGGTAGTTTGGTTGGCACCCAAGGCTATAGAACTCAATCTGTCCGGCTATTTAATTCATAGTTGAAGGAAGAACAGATAGGTTCATGCCTTTTCCGATAATATTTGCGCGTAAGTGATTGCAACGAATTCAACTGGAATTCGAAATCAACTGTCCGAGTTCTCAGTCTGAGCCGATATACATTTCTCCACGTTATATAGCACCAAATCTAAACTTATTTATAAATGGAACTTTGCCTGTGTGTGTCTGTATGTGTGTGTGTGTATGTGTGTGTGTCTGTGTGTGTGTCTGTGTGTGTGTCTGTCCGTTACCCATAGACTCCGAAACGGCGGAACTGATTTTCTTAAAAAATTACTCAGTTGTACTATAAGCGTCTGCGAGTGTTCTTAGTTAGGTTTTATGTCGAGGTACCCCCGATAAAAATCGAAATCGATAATCGAAAAAATCGGGTTATAGAAGGAGTGGTCCGATGTTAATCAAATTTGATACACTCATAGACAAAGACATAAGAAACGATATTCAGAAGATTCAAGGTTGCAGTTCTTACAATAGTGCAGAAAATCGATAATATATATATATATATATATATATATATATATATATATATAAAAGGCAAGATGTTTGTATGTGTGTCTGTTTATCTGCCTGTATGTCTGTATTTTTTTTCAGCTCTTTTATTTTAGTTTTTGCTTCGGGTTTGGCTCTAAGTAGGTATAATTGTAGTTTTTAGTCTCAGCCATGATACCACTTACTCAGAGGACTTATTTAGCCTTCAAAATTCAGTTTACGACGAAAAAACCTTATTTGATATCGATACCAGGAAATCAAAATTTGACTTACATCCATTCATTTTTCTTTCAGTCTACGGTTTCGCTTTAACTGGAAACAACTATTGATTTTTAGTATTTCGTGCCAACGTCCAAAGAATCTGAGCTCCAGGACCATGGATTAGTTTTAAAGCTTTCATTACACCCGAGCAACGCCGGGCCATACTGCTAGTTCAGAATAAAAAATGCCCTGCAAGCGTAGCACCAGCATAAAGATTGGCTGCAACAGGGGATATCTCTTATCGTCCTTATTTAGTGTTGCTCAATTAATGCTCGCCTCGATTCCACTCAATGCAAGTACAGACTAACCAAACTATATATAGAACTTGCGACTACTATTTCACCGAATTCAGGATAACACCCGCCCTGCAATCATAGCATTGTAACCCTATTTCCAGATGGAGCGTATTTAGCTTTTATTGATTTAAAAGATAAAAAGAAATTTCTCCAAAATTTGATAGAATGAGAAAAATACATTTATTTTGACGGGAAAAGTAAACGAATTTATTGAATCTGTAGGGGAACTGTAGACATAATATTGTCGTCCTGTTTTGATGATTGCAATTTTTATAACTGCAGAAATAAATTCTAAATTTATGACCGTTTAATTCCTCTCTGTCTCTCTCTGTCTCTTTCTCTCTCTCTTCAATTTTTCTTTTGTCTATTTATATCAAAAAGCGATTTGACATCGCCTTGTTATTTTTTCTCAGTTTGTAAGCCGCTTCCTTTTCATTGTTCAAAGTAAATTTTCACATAGGCTCGTTAAACTTTGCCTTGGTCTTTCCTTTAGCTCGGAGCCAATCCCTTTTTCTATTAGTCAAAATAAATTTTTGCACAGACTCGCGAATTTGAAAACAGTACAGAGAAGAGAGTTATCTTTATTTCGTATTCACCACAGGATACAGCGACTGTTCACACACATAGTTCTGAACTGTCAGGACTCTATGGGCCGATGGGAGTAGCGAAATTTCAGTTGTTGAAGGAGGAGTTTAACAAAGAATTATGGTAGCATCAATGATTTTCCGGGGAAGATTTTATTGAAGGTAGTTTCAGAAGAAATTTTAGTTTCGTTTATGTAGTCTGGAGATTTTGGTTTGCTGTATGGTACTTCTCTAAAAAAACAGTTTCCACGTCTGCTATATGCGTGACTCTTTAGAAATGAATTGAGTTCTTTCGGTGACTGGCGTGTGCATACACTGCTCATATACAACACGTTAAAATTTCTTTTTTCTGATTCCATGCGCCGATGGCTTAGGGAGTAGCGACTCCGACTGACAACAAATCGGTCGAGTTTCGATCCCGGCCAGAAGCAAGTGGATGCGTTTAACCACACTGATGAGCTGTGATACAGCGAAACAGGCTTGGTGGATGACTAATATGTATATGCATGTGGATTTTATTTTTAGGTTTATTACGATGCCGAAAAGAAGTTATTTCGAATGGATTACGTAGAACCCGACGAAGGTGCTCCTGGTTACAACAAAGGACCTCTGACTCAAATTCACGATTTCAACTCGGGTAAGTCATTACATTTGTTCATAGCCGTGATTATGCAAAATGAGGAGCCCAAAATGCCAAATACAGTTTGGGTATACTAAAATAAACCGGTTACAAAAACTTAAATATCCGGGAAGTGTTCTAACAGAGGACGGAAAGGGCGACACTGCGATTCGAAGACGTATTTGTATTCCAAAATCTGAGCAGAGTATTGAGCGATAAGAAAACTCTGTTAGAAACAAAGAAAAGAGCACTGAATTGTTACGTGATATCTGTTCTCCAATATGGCAATGAATACTGGACAATGAGGAGGGAAAGACATGAAGCAACCGAAATCTGTTTCTACAGCATGATGATGAGGATACCATGAAAATGTGAGCAACGATTAGGTTTTACAAAGGATGGAAAAATATTTAACATCAGAAAAAGACAGCTGAAATTTTTGGGACACGTAATGAAGAAGAGGATGTGCGTTGTGGTCCAGTGGATATCGGCTCGGAACGAGAAACTGGGGAGCCGATTTCGAATTCCAGTTGAATCCATTGTATTCACTTACGCGCAAATACCCTTTGGAAAGGTATTAATCCGTCTCTTCCTTCCAGTTATGGGTTTAAATAGCAGGACAGATTGGGTTCTATAGCCTTGGTCGGCAACCAGTCTACCGCAGAAAGCAATGGCAAACTACTGCGGGATAATCTTCTGCCCAGTCAGTCATGTCTCTTTCGAGACATGATCGCCCAAGCGTGTATCACGTATGGCACTTAACTGACTGAATGAAGAAAGAGGGTTTGGAGAATCGGATACTCATAGGATGGATAAAGAAAGAGAGAGACAGGGGAAAGCAACTCGTGAAATAGTCATTACATTATTAAACTAGCCAATGCTTTGTTAAAAAAAGAAGAAGAAGAAGAAGAAGAAGTCATTATGTTATTAAACTAGCCACTGTTTTGTTGAAGAAGAAGAAAAAGAAGGATGAGGAGGAGAAAAAGTAAAAGAAAAAGGAGGAGAAGATGAAGAAGAAGGAGGAGTAGGAGGAGGGGAAAAGAAAAAGATGTAGTCATCATTACTTTATTAAACTTGCCAATGATTTGTTAAATTGACTCATCGAACTATTTTTTTTTCTTATTTCGCCCTGATTTACGGAAGGAGTCGTTTGGGCGGCGACGTACTGATCTCTCCTCCAGTCTCCCCAATATGTCGCGTTCATGTGCCAGAACCTGGGTCTCTGCAAATGGTTTCTCCATCCATTCGTCGATATTGTCGTTCCACTTTTTCTACTGTTTTCCTTTCTTACGTCCCGCCACGGTTCATTGAAGAACTGTCTGTACAATCTCATTACTTTTACGTGGAAATACCATCTCAGCTTCGTTTTCTCTACTATAGTGAGAAGAACGGTTTCTGCTCCGATGAACTTAGATCACTGGTGCCCCCTAGGTACGAATTTGCACGAAATACTTGATTAGCAACTAGGTCCCACCCTTTTACAGTGAAACTGATAAAATGTAACCGCAAATTCTACTCCAACAGCTTCTTTTCTCGCACTTCTCGTCTGTGGAATTCCCTTCTACATACTTGCTTCCCCGACAGCTACAATCTCCAGGAGTTTAAATGTAAGGTCAACAGACACCTCCTAACACACTAACACGCATCCATTCTCTCAAACACTCTTCCCATCTACATCTTTACCCGTCTATCACCCTCCTTCTGACATTTCCTATATCTAACCACTCCTTCTCACCACTTTCCCCTATGTAACCCCCTGCGCAATAGTGGCGGTGGAATGCCTTGCTTGGGGTGAAATGATTAAAAAAAAAATTCTTGGAGGATAAATATGCTGTAGTATTTACAGTTCGTTGGTTATGTGATCAAGGTATGAGATTCCTAGGATTGCGTGATAGCACCTAATTTCTAGAACCTGTATCTTTGTAGCCTACCGTGAGTGTCCATGTCTCGCAAGCAGCCTCGAGGATTCACTCGCCCGATCGGCTCAGTCGATTCAATCTTAATTGGGCGATTAAAGTTTATTGCTTTACTCGCCCGCGGTCGATCAAATTTTGTTATTATTGTTTTTTAAAATTTTAAAATTTTTTTCTAACACGATCGAAATTTTAATCAATATTTCATTTTTTGTTTTCTGTCAGCGATTCACGCTATGTTTACGTAAGGCGATTATTAAGAAAATAGATTCGGTCGAGTAAAATGGTTTGGGGGCGAGTAAATTTTCCCTTGCTCTCGACCGCCGGTCGAGTGAGTTCTTTTTCAAATCTCAAAGGCTGCTCGCAAGCATACAGGGATAGAGATAATACACATACAGGAACTTGATCTTGTACTATATGTTGATGGTTTTACCCCTCTGTGTGGTTTTCGGCTTAGAAAGTTCAGTCATGGTCTGCGCAGTTCTTGCAAGGGTTTTCGGTCTTGATCCTTGGTCACTGATGATTGCCCCTCGAATTGCTGCACTGTGTCGTATCGAAATATACAAGAAGTAAAAAAAGCACGGTTTCAAATCAATATCTGTCTTTGTTTTATTTTGTGACTTTAAATATTTTCTGTTAATATGGATTGTGCACATAGCATATTAATGATAAGAGTGGAATCGGCGGGTCAGGATCAAATACTTGCTACAGAAGGCAAAACGGCAGCACATAGTGTGATGAGGCTGTAGCGCTTTCATGCAGAGGAATCTAATGGTACGGAGGAGGAGGTGGAAAAGGAAGATCTTCTGTTTAATTTTTTAAATAATTTCATCCTAAGCAAGCCGATAAAGCTACTAAGACACATAAAACTATTGAGTGTGAGACATTCTGAGAAAGAAAACAAACATTATTAAGGAGAGAGATCAATAAAAGAACAAGAATGATACATTTTTAAAGATCAAATTTGACCGGAAAACAAGAAGCCGAAACAAGAATTCTGCAAGCGAGAAATGCAAGGAAAGAACTTATAGTGGTAAAGCATTTTCAAGTGTAAAATGATGAAACCAGTCTTGCCAATCTTGTCCTGCACTTCAATTCATAAAGTCCATGAACCAAAGAGGAACACATGAACATGTTTGTAGACAAGACACAGAGAGGCTACGTAACGGCAGTTGGAAAATGACTGGAAGCTTCAATGGCAAGCTAGGACTGATTACATTGCACAAATGTTTTAGCATAAATGGAATCACAAAATGTTAGAACGTTTCTTCGTATTTATTGTCATTCACTCCGTCTTTATTGTCATTCTCCCCGTCTCTATTTTCATTCAGCCCGTCTCTATTTTCATTCACCACGTCTTTATTGTCATTCACCCCGTCTCTATTTTCATTCAACCCGTCTTTATTGTCATTCACCCCGTCTTTATTTTCATTCACCCCGTCTTTAATGTCATTCAGCCCGTCTCTATTTTCATTCACCCCGTCTTTATTGTCATTCACCCCGTCTCTATTTTCATTCAACCCGTCTTTATTGTCATTCACCCCGTCTCTATTTTCATTCACCCCGTCTTTAATGTCATTCAGCCCGTCTCTATTTTCATTCACCCCGTCTTTATTGTCATTCACCTTGTCTCAATTTTCATTCATCCGTCGTTATTCTCATTCACACCGTCATAATTTTCATTCACCCCGTATTTATTTTAATCGCCCTGTCTTTATCGTCATTGACCCCGTCTTCATTTTCATTCTCCCCGTCTTTATTTTCATCAACCCCGTATTTATTTTCATTCACCCCGTCAATATTTTTATTCATTCCGTCTTTGTTATCTTTCACCCCGTCTTTGTTGTCAATCACCCCGTTTTAATTTTCATTCATCCCGTCTATATTTTCATTCACCCCGTCTTTACTGTCATTCTCCTCGTTTTTATTTCTACAGTCAAAACTTTTTTTTTTCATTTCTTTCATGTCACATTTTTCACGTGTTGTCTGTCACAACGTTTCCTTGACTTTGTTGTTTGGGCAACAAGTTGTAGATCTGACAGATATCGCAACAGCGTATCTAGGATATGGAACATTTTTTTTTAATCATCTCACCCCAAGCAAGGCATTCCACTGCCACTATTGCGCATGGGGCTACATAGGGGAAGGTAAAGAGAAGGAGTGGTTAGACATAGGGAATGTCAGGAGGAAGGTGACAGATGAGTAAGGATACCGAGGATGATGGTTGGGCATATGGGAAGAGTGTTTGATAGAATGGGAGCAGGTTAGTGTGTTAGGAGGTGTCTATTGACCTTACATTTAAACTCCTGGAGATTGTAGCCGTCGGGGAAGCAATCGTGTGGAAGGGAATTCCACAGTCGGGAATCGGGAATTGCGAGGAAAGAAACTGTTGGAGTAGAAGTTGCGGTTGCATTTTATCGGTTTCACTGTAAAAGGGTGGGATCTAGTTGCTAATCTACATAATCATATGTAGTAAAAAATACAAAATCATAAATAACACGTCTGCCAGATGTTGCAAGTTTTATATAACTGAGATAACATGATCATGCATAGTGTGTATGGTAAATAATACAAGATCAACAGGAGAAGATCTACCAGATGTGACAATGGCATATCTGCCTGTATTGCTAAATCTAACTATATCATAAATATTATCAGACTTTCCAGACATTACCATGTTGGAAGTATCAGACATACCAGATGTAATGTCAAAATCTAAATATATGGTACGCAATTTTATGGCCTCAATTACAGATATATATTTGAAATAATTTTCTACTTTCATAGCAAATGTATGTAGATGATAAAATGTATGACTATTAATTTGAACATAAAAATGTATTTTTATACTAAATTCTTCTCGTTCTCTTTCACACGTAGTAAATCCTTGTGTCTTAGTGGGATTATCGCCATCTTCTGTCTTCCTGAAACCTGTTCTTTTATTGTCCTTTCTCCTCACTAAAGTCTTCTTATTCTCTTTCACTCCCAGTAAATCCTTGTGTCATAGTGGCATTATCGCCATCTTCTGCCGTCCTGACACCTGGGCTTTTATTGTCCTTTCTCCTCACTAAAATTTTCTCATTCTCTTTCACACCCAGTAAATCATTGAGTTTCAGTAGCATGAATGCCATCTTCTGTGTACCTGAAACACGTTTATGCGTTGTCTTTTCTCCTCACTAAAGTCTTCTCATTCACTTTCACTCCAAGTAAATCCTTGTATCTTTTTGGCATTAATGCCATCTTCTGTCTTCCTTAAACCTGTTCTTTTATTGTCCTTTCTCCTCAGTAAAATCTTCTCATTCTCTTTTACACGTAGTAAATCCTTGTGTCTTAGTGGCATTATCGCCACCTTCTGTGTTCCTGAAACCTTTTCTTTTGTTGCCCTTTGTCCTCACTAAAATTTTCTCATTCTCTTTCACACCCATTAAATCCTTGTGTCTTAGTGGCATTATCGCCACCTTCTGTGTTCCTGAAACCTTTTCTTTTGTTGCCCTTTGTCCTCACTAATGTTTTCTCATTCTCTTTCACACCCATTAAATCCTTGTGTCTTAGTGGCATTATCGCCATTTTCTATCTTCCTGAAACCTATTCTTTCATTTTTTTCTCCTCATTAAATTCTTCTCATTCTCTTCCATTCCCAGTCACCCCTTTTGTCTTAGTAGCAGAAACGACTTCCTTGGGTTAAAATAGATAAATAACATAATGAGGATAGTCCACCAGATTTCAAGAGACAACAGGTTTTGTATTAGAGGCAAACTGATGTGGTGCCATAAAGAAAGAAATAAAATTTAATTGTTGAAACTCCATGTAGAGAAATGTACGCAAGGCGTAAAAGTAACAATGACCATGATATTTTGCAATGCACATATTTTAGAGCTACTGGGAATTTTATCCATTTATATGCTTGCTTCTTTTAATATCATTCCCAAAGACCCAATAACAACAGGTAAGTTTTTCTTGAAATGATACATTGTAATGGTTTCTTACTTATAAAACTTCAGGTATAACTACAATATATCTGTAAAAGTACAATATGAATAAAGACAAAATGAAAGTTTATTTTAACGGACATGTTTCGTCCTCTCAGGATTTGCCGGGGGACGAAAAGATTTCCCTTTATCTTCATTTGTTCTCCTTGTATTTCCTTGTTTTCTCAAACGTTTTCAAAGTCATTTTTGTTGGTTGGGGCTGTAAAATCTATAAAAAAAATAAATGCTTTTTCTACATGACTTTTCTCAATTATGTCGATTTTCCTGGATTTCCCAGTCAGTCTAAAGATATAAATTTCATTTTCATTCTACTCAATTTGTGAAATTATTATTATTACTAATATTTTGTAGGTGTTGCTTACCTAGTGTACAAAAATAGAGGTTCTTGTGACATGTTTCCTATCGAGAAAATTGGAAAAGATACTATTTCGTTGAATTCTACATTCGTCCGAATGAAGACGAGTAAAGAGTTTTTCGGATTGGACAAGAAGAATTTTATCTACGAAGGGGAGGTAAGTCCAGAGTTGCTATATACAGCGACAGAAAATAAAATTGTAACGCATTTCAGTTTACGTAATCAATCCTAGGAGAATCTCTGATTTTCTTACGATTTTTTTCTATGTAGATCAAGCTTTTCTGAAGTCCCAATAATATCATTATTATATTTTATCAACCACATTTGTGTAAGCCAAGGGTCGGCAAACTACGGCCGGTGGGCTGGATCCGGCCCGCGAAGGCATTTTGACCGGCCCGCGAGCCTGATTACCAATGACTCTATTTTTAACATGAGAGGAGAAGCATTCGAATTCAACAAAAGGCCTGCTGTTATCTTCCTCTGATCCACCCAACCGAATTTGAATACTATGACCGCAAAAACACGATCAAAACCCAATCACCTCCATTTAAAAAATAAAAAATAAGCATAAAACAAAAACTGAGAGCCGATTTGATCGACTGACCGGCGACAAACATTAGGCGGGGACACCTTCAAAGTTGTCTCAGTCGGCTTTTTTCATTCCTCTAACAGCGACACCCCATCGCTTACCCCTGTCACTTACCCTATGTAAGTTACTGAAATCTTTCTTATCATACGTAAGTGTATATGTTTGCAACTATTTGTACTCGTATGTATGGGTATATGTGTTTCGTTTTTGTTTGATGTGTGTGTGTGGTCCGTTTGTAGTACAATTTTCAATAACAGTTTCAAACCTACAAGTATTTAGACGTTCCTTGAGGAAAAGTAATTTTTGTTCGGTGTTTTTTAATTTTAGATTTTCTTTTGTTTTTATGATTTCTCAATGTTTATTTTCATTATAGTTTTAAATATTTAGGTTGACAAGGGGTCTGCATATGTAATTTTCCTTAATTTTTCATTAATGGCCTCCGTCCGGCTCGTGACCAGTCATTATAACACGATAAGGCCCGCCGGGTCGAATGAGATGCCACCCCTAGTGTAAGTTATGAAACACAGGTATATGTTTCGACTTCGTTATTTATTTTCCCAATACACACACACACACACACACACACACACACACACACACACACACACACACACACATATATATATATATATATATATTGTCCTACGTCGATAGAACGACTCTGCGTTTCATGCGTTATGCAATCATCAGGCGCATATTTCAAACTGACAGTTTAATAGATTTGAATTTATGTTCACTTGATGTTCATGGGATTTAAATCTTATAAATTTAGGTGACTGTTTTTTTAATAACAAGTGTAAAAATTTAAGTATTCTAAGATTGCACGTAAATAAAAAATTGAAATTTAAAATTAAATTAAAATTTAAAATATTAAAATGCAGCGAGATGAAATCAAAATGGCGTAATATAGTAATAATTGAGGGGGAAAGAAAGAAAGAAAGAAAGAAAGAAAGAAAGAAAGAAATGCAAAAAGTAAGGGAGTGAGGAAGAAAGAAAGAAAGAAAGAAAGAAAGAAAGAAAGAAAGAAATGCAAAAAGAAAGAAAGAAAGAAAGAAAGAAAGAAATGCAAAAAGTAAGGGAGCGAGTAAGAAAGAAAGAAAGAAATGCAAAAAGAAAGAAAGAAAGAAAGAAAGAAATGCAAAAATAAGGGAGTGAGGAAGTAAGCAAGAAAGAAAGAAAGAAAGAAAGAAAGAAAGAAAGAAAGAAATGCAAAAAGAAAGAAAGAAAGAAATGCAAAAATAAGAAAGAAAGAAAGAAAGAAATGCAAAAAGAAAGAAAGAAATGCAAAAAGAAAGAAAGAAAGAAAAACAGAAATGCAAAAAGAAAGAAAGAAAGAAAGAAAGAAAGAAATGCAAAAAGAAAGAAAGAAAGAAAGAAAGAAATGCAAAAATAGAAAGAAAGAAAGAAAGAAAGAAAGAAGAAGAAAGAAAGAAAGAAAGAAAGAAAGAAGTAAGAAAGAAAGAAAGAAAGAAAGAAAGAAAGAAAGAAAGAAAGAAATGCAAAAAGTAAGGGAGTGAGGAAGAAAGAAATGCAGAAATGCAGAAATGCAGTAAGAAAGAAAGAAAGAAAGAAAGAAAGAAAGAAAGAAAGAAAGAAAGAAAGAAAGAAAGAAATGCAAAAAGTAAGGGAGAATTTCCGAGAACCTATTGAGCCTCGCCCTGAAGTTCGCTGAGTTCTACTCGGACATCACAGAGGATGAGATCAGAATTATCCGGAGCTGCAGGAAATCAGTTATAATCCACAACAACGAACAGTCGACTAAGAACTCAAAGAAGAACTTAGATTTATCAATGGGTGCACTTGATTCTGCAGAAGCTTCGGATCTAACCGGATTATTCTTACTGTACAACTTAACTGCACATAAGGAAATCGAAACGAGCAGGATAGGACTGTATAGGGACGACGGACTGATGATAATTGATAAATTAAATCTACTGGGGGTAAGGTTGATAAAACCAGAAAATTAATCCATAGAGTCTTTAAATCCTTTGGCCTTAACGTAATAATTAACCACAATATCAAGCAAGTAGACTTCCTAGACATAACATTAGACCTAGTATCGAACACTTTCAAACCTTACATGAAAAACAACGCTAACCCAATATATATAAACCCCAACTCTAATCACCCACCATCCATTGTTAAGCACATCCCATCATCAGTTGAACGTCGCATTAACACACACTCATCCAACAAAGAGATATTTGATAAGCACAAGATAATTTATAATAGAATCCTTAACGAAAGCGGGTATAAATCATCAAAAATCAGTTTTGTGGAAAAATTCAAAATCTTTAATAAAAATACCATAAAATTAAGCTATAGCTGTTCTAATAATCTAGAAAAAATAATCAAAATGCATAACACAAAAATATTGAAAATATACAGCAAAAATAAATCCAACACTAATACAAATCCGTCCCATGACAGCAACCTCTGTAACTGTAGAAACCCCAACCAATGCCCCATGGCCAATAAATGTCTGACAAAATCTCCGATATATATGTGTTCGATTTCATCCTTAGAAAATCCTAAGGATGAAAAAATATATATTGGGAATACTATGAACATATTTAAAAAGCGCTTTTACAATCACCTCTCATCCTTCAATAATAAAGAAAAACAAAACATGACATCTCTCTCCAAACACTTTTGGAAATTAAAAAACGAAAATAAAACACTTAAGGTCAAATGGAAAATTTTCAAAAAAGCAAGAACAGCAAAATCTATAAAAGAACCATGCTTTCTTTGCCTTCAAGAAAAAATAGAGATCCTTAAATATATAAATAGTAACAAGCTCTTAAATCAGAGACACGAAACCACAGTAAACTGCAAGCACATTAGGGACTTAACCCTACAATCATGCTAAGAGTTCGATTGATATCCTCATTATTTATTTCTTTTAATTTTTATATATTTTATTTATTTAGATATTTTTGCGGGCATTAGATCTTATTTTAAGGATTTATTACATCAATTTTTTTGTAGCATTTTTTATCTTTCATGATAATAAAAATATTTATTCAAATTCCCAGTATTTTTTGGGGGTGATTGTAGGGTTAGATCTTACGTGTGCTTACAGTTTATTTTTGTGTATGATATAATTATTCTGAAGTAGTATATTTAATCTTGATTTTGAATGTATGAATTTTGATTCTTTTTCAAGTTTGGGAGCCATTTATTTAATTTTGATTTTTCTAGTACGGAATATTTTTGTATTTAAGTAAGGTTATTGCGTTAAGTAAGGTTATTGGTGTAGGCTTTAGTGATAGACCTTCCTTTAAGGATTTATTGGATCGATTTTTTCTATAGCATTTTTTATCTAAAAGATAAAAAATGCTATAGAAAAAATCGATCCAATAAATCCTTAAAGGAAGGTCTATCACTAAAGCCTACACCAATAACCTTACTTAACGCAATAACCTTACTTAAATACAAAAATATTCCGTACTAGAAAAATCAAAATTAAATAAATGGCTCCCAAACTTGAAAAAGAATCAAAATTCATACATTCAAAATCAAGATTAAATATACTACTTCAGAATAATTATATCATACACAAAAATAAACTGTAAGCACACGTAAGATCTAACCCTACAATCACCCCCAAAAAATACTGGGAATTTGAATAAATATTTTTATTATCATGAAAGATAAAAAATGCTACAAAAAAATTGATGTAATAAATCCTTAAAATAAGATCTAATGCCCGCAAAAATATCTAAATAAATAAAATATATAAAAATTAAAAGAAATAAATAAGATTCCAAACGATAATTTGTAGAAAAAAAAATTAAAAGAAAAAATCGACCCTCTAAACTTAAAATTAAGATTAAACATACAACTTTATACAAAAAACTGATAAAACGCTCATTTGCATTTACTTCCCAAAAAATACAAATTTAGATTTCTTGAAATAACTTCGCCTAAATACAATTATACTCCAAACTTGAATAAAAGGAAAAAGAAGAAAAGAAAAAAAAAGAGAAAGGGGAAAGGAAGGAGAAGAGAAAGAAAAAGAAGGAAGAAAGAGAAGAAGAGGGGTATATGTGTGTGTATATATATATATATATATATATATATATATATATATATATATATATATATATATTTTACCAAAAAGATCTAAATTGGAAAGAAAAAACACCCCACCCCTATCACGTCTATGAAAACCTAGACACAGGATCAAAGTAAATACATGAATGAGGTCCACTAACAGCAGACATCAACCAATTAAATGATAGCCGACCATAAAAATGACCACTCAACAGCGCTCTCTTAGAAATCCTAACCAAAAGATATACCCAACCGATAAAAAGATAAAACATACATTCCAACAGATAATATCATTAATCAACAATTTCACACTTACACACCAAATTCCTCAAAAGTCTAACGATCAAAACGAGACATTCACTTAATTACCAATAACTCCAACCAACCCCCACGACAACAACGAACCAAATATAAACAGAGAATGATTCCAAACCTTTATTTCCCCCGAAGAGGTGTTTAAATCCAAACACTGAAACAGACATATGATTGTAGGGAAGAGGACATATATAGAAGAAATTATGTACATGTTCTAAAACATAATTTATAATAAATATTCACTGCTCTATCCACCATATATCGAGCACTGTTTTAAATTAATGTTTTGGACGGAGAAAAAAAGTTTTTCTTTTTTTCTCTCCTCATTCTATACTCAATCGGATATATATATATATATATATATATATATATATATATATATTATGAATTATATTTTAGAACACGTACAGATTTTTTTATATATCCACTACAAATAGTACATTTGTTTCGACATTGAAACTACAATGTCTCATCAGGCGGTGTGGACAGGAATGGAAAGCCTCTTTTCTTATATTTGGGCAGTTGTGTGTGGGATGTTGGTGGGGGTTAGTGATAAGGGAATAAGTCTTGTGGATTGACCATTAGAATTTTTAAGAAAGTGGTGTGGGTAGTGAATATGGTTGATTAATGAGTATCTGTGAGTTTTCTAGACAGATTTCACATTAGCAGTTAGAATATAAGTTTTTATTATCTTGCGACTAGACTATATCCTTTGGATTTCTTAGAGGAGCAGGTAAGGGGTGAGATGCTTATTTTGTCCAGAATATTTTTGTATTTAAACAGAGTTTTTAGAATTAACCTAATTTTGTATATTTAATCTTATTTTTGGATTTAGGAAATCGATTTTTTCTATTAAATTTTAAATTTTAATTAGATCACCGTTTGCCGTAAGATTTAATGTAAAAGGTAAAATTTAATGTTAAAAATTTAAGGTAATAGGTAAGTAGGTGGTAGGTGCGTAATAAGTAGAATCTTATGTAGGAGGAAATATTGAATGTTTGTATTTAAGGTAATAGGTAATAGGGGTGTTTTGTATTTAAGGTAATAGTTGAAATTTAATGTGTGTATTAAAGACAGTTTTTATAATTAATCTAATTATGTATATTAAACCTTACTTTAGAACTTAGTAAATTGATTTTTTTCTGTAGAATTTTTAATTTTTTTTAAAAATTAAAAAAAAATTCGATCACAGTTTGTGGTGTATGTAGAAGTGTTGTTAGTACAGTGAAGTTGTATCCTTTCTAGGGGGTCCTTGCTCTGGCTTTTGTAGTATTTTTAGCATGATTGTAAAGTTAATTCTTTAATGTACTTGCAGTTTACTGTGGTTTCATGCCTCTGGTTTAAAAGCTTGTTGCTATTCATATAATTAATGATTTCAATTTTTTCTTGAAGACAAAGGAAACATGGCTCCTTTATAGATTTAGCTGTTCTTGCTTGTTTAAGGATTTTTCATTTAACTTTAGACGTTTTATTTTCGTCTTTTAACTTCCAAAAGTATTTGGAGAGAGACGTCATGTTTTGTTTTTATTTGATATTGAAGGATGAGAGGTGATTGTAAAATCGCTTTTTAAATACATTCATGGTATTTCGATATATATATTTTTCATCTTTAGGATTCTCCATGGATGAAATCGAACACATGTTTATCAGGGATTTCGTTAGACATTTATTGGTCATAGGGCATTGGTTTGGGTTTCTACAGTTACAGAAGTTGTTATTATGGGGCAGACTGGTATTAGTGTTGGGGTTATGTTTTGTGTGTGTTTTTAATATTTTGTTGTTATGTACTTTAATTATATTTTCTAGATTATTGGAGCAGCTATAGCTTAGTTTAATTGCATTTTATTGAATATTTTATTTAGAGGGTTATTTTTTGGGAAATGCTTATTTATTAGTTGAAGAAATTTATGTCCCAGCTTGAAGTTAACTGATTGATTAAAAGGAGGGTTATACCATATGATTTTGGGGTTTCTATTTTTGCTTTTTGAACTCCTGAATTTTTCCACAAAGCTAATTTTTGATGATTGATATCCGCTTTCTTTAAGGATTCTGTCGTAAATTACCTTGTGTCTATCAAATATTTCTTTACTGGATGAGTGTTAATGCTGCGTTCTATCGATGATGGGATGTGTTTGATAATAGATGGTGGGGGATTAGAGTTGGGGTTAATATATATTGGGTTTGCATTGTTTTTCATGTAAGGTTGGAAAGTGTTCGATACTAAGTCTAATGTTATTTCTAGGAAGTCTACTTGCTTGATATTGGGGTTAATCACTACGTTAAGACTAAAGGATTTAAAGGCTTTATGAATTAATTTTCTAGTTTTATCAACCTTACATCCAGTAGATTTATTTATTATCATGAGTCCGTCATCTCTGTATAGTCCTATATTTGTTCGTGTCGATTTCTTTATGCGCAGTGAGGTTGTACAATAGGAATAATCCTACCTGATCTGAAGATTCTGTAGAATCCAGGGCTTCCATAGATAAATCAAAATTATCAAAATTCTTTTGTCCACTGTTCGTTGTTGTGGATGAAAACTGACTTCCTTCAGTTCAAAATTATTTTGATTTCATCCTGTCCGAGTAGAATTCCGCGAATTCCAGGGCAAGATTGAAAAGGTCCTCAGAAATCGATGGGTAAAAATCCACGATGTCAAATTGTAAGAATGTGGCATTATTTTTATTTTATTTTTTTTTAATCATTTCACCCCGAGCAAGGCAGAAACGCCACTGATGTGCAGGGGGTTACATAAATGTAAAAAGATTAATTAGAAAAGAGTGAGGAGTACAAGCTAGTTAGAAAGGAACAATAGAAAGCTGAGAAAGAAGGTGCGATGACAGATACATAGGTGGAGAGAAAGGGAAGGTTATACAGGGGAGGGGAGAGAGCTAGAGGCCAGTGGTTAGTAGATGAGTATTAACTTTGCATTTAAATTTCTGGAGGTTGTAGCCGTCAGGAAAGCAAGAATACGGGAGTGAGTTCCACAGGCGGGAAGTGCAAGAGAGGAAGCTGCAGGAGTAGAATTGTCGTCTGCATTTGGCTAACCTGACTGTGAATGGGTGGGACCCAGTTGCCAGTCTGGTTGCACGGGTAAACACCTGTTGAGGAGGCATCAGTGACTTAAGCTCATCCGAGCACCCCAAGATTTTCAAACTATTTGATTACGTCCCTTGTACCCTTTCATTGCATGAGTTGATTTTTTTTCCTTATTTGCTGGTTGACTCTTTCTAATTATTACCTTTACTAATTCTACCGATTTCTGATTTTGTAGGGTTTATTATTTTGGTGGGTAATTTACGGTAAAATTCTGGCTTGTGGTCTTTTAAAAGCACATATGCCTCCTTTGTTGTCATTTTGGGAACTCTGTCACTTATTTTCAATTTATCCGTAATTTGTTTGTCTGCGTGGTTTATTCTATCTAAATGGATTTTGGTGCTCCGTGTTAATTTTCATGGATTTTTTTGTTAATTTTTTCTTAATCAGGACTTTGTACTCTTTCTTATAGAAATTCGATGTTTTGTCCGATTTGACAAAGACTTTATTAGATTTGTTTATGTTACTAACGAGTGTGTCCAAGTGATTTAGGAATTTGTTTTTGTGTTTGTGAAAGATGATGTTGTTTAAGATCTCGAACAGGTCGTTCTCGAAGTTAAAAAGTTTGTCTAAGAGAGGTGTCTATAAAAAAAATTCTGTACATGTTCTAAAATATAATTTATAATAAATATTCACAGCTCTATATATTATATATCGAGCACTGTTTTAAATTAATGTTTCGGACGTTGTAAAAAAAATTATTTCGTTCTGTATTCAGTCGCATATATATATATATATATATATATATATATAAATTTAAACCACACACACACACACACACATATATATATGTAGTTTAAATTGTGTGTGTTTAGGCAGAATTTTTTCATTGATGCATGTTTCATTAAATAACATAGACAAGTTTTGTCGACTTATTTTATGTAAATTGTTTCATATCGTCTGATAAGCTTAATGGCATTATCGGAAGAGAATCACAAGATTGATACATGTTTTTATTTAATCTTTCGTATCAATATTGTGATTTTCTTTCCTCTTTCAACGATAATGCCATTAAGCATATCAGACGATATGAAAAAAATTTACATTTTCAAACATACGCACAGTAATGGGGGCGCTAGAGGGTGTCGTCAGTGATGTCATCGCGAGGATCACTAGGGGGTTTCGGGTCTTTCAACATCATACTCTCCCTTATCGCGCCGACCCGACCAGAGATGATCAGTTTCTGGCCCACCCTCGATAAGCGCTCTCAGACACTGGAAAATTACGTTTAGGCCCGGTACGAAATCTTGCAAATGCTTCCGATTGGCGACAGTCAGAGCCACTTTCCATTTCGAGGCGAACCGCACATGAGCTCGTCCGAAACATTAATTTAGACGCAGAATTTCGGGGAATTTTAGCTAACAATTTGGAATCCAGGCACTCTCTCTTTTGATCCATAACCAATTAGCTGTTCTTTCCGCTGTTTCGGTTATGGACTTGAGTGCTTTCCTTTTTTACTCCCACTATCCCAATATCTGTTAAGGCTTTGCATAAGGACCTTGCTGCAAATCCTCTAGTCCCCACTTCTCTCTCTCTCTCTCTCTCTCTCTATATATATATATATATATATATATATATATATATATATATTAGGTGACTGTTATCGTTACATAGTAATGTTTTATGTCAACAAAAGATAAAATCATCTATGATGATGGATGTCTATATGTTAATATCCCTGTAACCTCTCTGAAGATGGCTCATGTGAGCCGAAAGCTTAGAACCAACATAATAAAAAAATATCCAAATGTTGGACAACTTTTGTCTTTATTTTCATCTGAAATTAAATCCAAAATACGATGTTTAGAACGGCTCATGATTAAACATAATAGACATTCATTGATTATAATATTTAACAGTATATGTTTAGAAAATTATCTACTATCTCGATACACTATATATATGCTTATGAACAAGAAAGCAAGAAGGAAAAATATTCTTAGCCGAAGCGTTCCGTCCTCTGAGAGACTTTATCTTGACAAATGTAGGATTTATTTTGTTACGCCTATTTATATGGAACAGAAAGGATGTCATTTATTAATAAACCAATGAAATCCTTTGTTCTTAATAAAGTCCCTCAGAGGATGGAATTGGTCGGTTACGAATAGTTTTTCATCTTGTCTTATTCTTTTTATTCAGTTTAATGCCAAATATAGGTGTGGGGGATACTAAAATCAAGCAGTTACAAAGATTTAAATACCTGGGAAGTGTTCTAACAGAAGACGGAAAGTGCGACACAGAGATCCGAAGGTGAATTTACATGGCGAAAGAAGCATTCCAGAAGTTGAGTAAAGTATTAAGAAACAGGACAAAAAGAAAAGAGTACTGGATTGCTATGTGATGTCGGTTCATCAATATGGGAGTGAATGCTGGACAATATCATCAAAGATAGAGGAAAAACTTGAAGCAACTGAAATGAGTTTCTTCAGAAGGATGCTGCGAATATCATGGATCGAGCATGTGAGCAATGATGAGGTTTTGGAAATGATGGAAACGAAAAGGAAGAGACAGCTAAAGTTCCTGGGACACGCAATGAGGAAGGACGGCCTGGAGAACCTGATACTAACAGAATGATTTACACACATGCGAGCACACACACACACACACACACACACACACACACACACACACACATATATATATATATATATATATATATATATATATATAAACTTATTTATAAATGGAACTTTGTGTGTTTATGTGTCTGTGTGTATCCGTTACCTATAGACACCGAAACGGATGAACCGATTTTCTTGAAAACTTACACAGTTGTACTATAAGCGTCTGCTAGTGTTCTTAGCTAGGTTTTGTGTCGAGGTACCTCCAATAAATATCGAAAATCGATAATTGAAAAAATCGGGTTATAGAAGGAGTGGTCCGATTTTAATCAAATTTGATACACTCATAGACAAAGACATAAGAAACGATATTCAGAAGTTTCAAGGTTGCAGTTCTTACAATAGTGCAGAAAATTGATTATATATATATATATATATATATATATATATATATATATATATATATATAAATCGATACCAGGAAATCAAAATTTGACTTACATCCATTCATTTTTCTTTCAGTCTACGGTTTCACTTTAACTGGAAACAACTATTGCTTTTTAGTCTTTCGTGCCAACGTCCAAAGAGTCTGGGCTCCAGAACCATGGATTAGTTTTAAAGCTTTCATTACACCCAGGCAACGCCGAGCTATACTGCTAGTATATACATATTTCTAAGGAATTAATTGATTCTATTTTTTATCCGAATTATTTTAACTACTTCAAACTGTATTTTGGGTGGATACCCGTGTTTGAGTAGAAATTCCCTTATATATATGCACCCGTACTACCATTGCGAGTCCCAGTTCTAGTATTACTACCTAACCCGTATTTATCGTTCTACTAACAGAGTTTCAAGTATTTGCATTTTGCTGTGCTTAATAAAAAATATCGTTATTTCCTATTTTGTTGTTATTGTATTATTTTCCTGCTGAACTTCCTAACCGGGTCCACGACATATATATATATATATATGAGAGTGGTCACTGAAATCAACACCCTGCTTTGGGCTTGAACGTGTTCATCAAATGTGAAGATTGCTTTTCAAGAATAAAACAGACTGTCGCGACTCGATGTTGACCTCAGTGTCCACACTTATATTTCATTTTTTACACACGATATATCCCGATTGAGAACATTTACCCCATAAATATAGCTTACCTTAAAACTATATATATATATATATATATATATATATATATATAACCAATTGTAGGTCGTTATAAATTTTGATAACAATTTCTTTTCGCGTGTAAAACTCTTTTCTGGCTTCTTGCTCCCCAATCAATTTGATCTTCATAATTTGAATGCAATGTCAATCGTTAGCTTTTGTCTTTTTAATTTTTGTTCTTATATTGTCCTCTCCCGTTTACACCATATTTTTCTCATATTCTTTAACATTCAGTAACTGCGTGCATCTTAGAGGCTTTATTACCTTGCTTTGTTTAAAATGATTTTAAAAAAAGGGTATACCAATCTGCATATTTTCTCATCCAGACCCTCTCCTTTTATCGTCCTTTCTCGTTAAAGTCTTTTCATTTTCCTCTACTCCTAATAGGCTCCTGCATACTACTGACATTATCGTCTTGCTTGGGGAGAAAGGATTTAAAAAAATCACTGATATATTTACTTTGTTATGTACGTCTGTTTTAATTTGAATTTTTACTTTTATTTAGAGAAATGTTCGGGGCATCGACTGTGATGTTTGGATTGATGTAAGGCATGATTGGCCCCAAAAAAACTCTTCCGAATCTCTATGGGAATGGTCATTTGCCACGGTAAGTCTGCTTGCAATAATAAACATTATTGAATGTAGCAAATTATCGCAGAAAGAATACAAGAATAAGCATGTATGGGTGGGAAAGGTAATAAATTGGGAATTATGCAAACGAATAACTAAATTAGCTATATGCACACAAACTCCTATATATATATATGGTAGACTTTGAAAAACAGTAGCTACTCTGGCATTTACGCATCGTTCATTCAGCAATGAATTAGAACACTCTCAGCGATTGGGCGTGTGTATAATGATAATATACACGCTAAAAAGTCTGTCTCATTCTACTGAGTTCCCGTAGCTCAGAGATACAATCGCCGACTGGCGCCAATTCGGTCGGTTTTCATTCCTGGGTAAAAAGCAGTCAGCTGCCTAAAGTATTGATGAGCTGTGATACAGCGAAACAGTTCTGTCTGCGGATAACCATATATATATATATATATATATATATATATATATATATATATATATATATATATAAGTAAATTAAACTAGATTAATTAATAGTAAATTAATTATTAATTTTTGTTATTGATTACACGTCTCAGGTTTTTTGTTTGGGCTACGTACTGGCTTGGTCCAAATTGCTTTGGCTGATGTTCATGTGATTAGCTCTTTCTTTTTTTACAACCATTTTTTTCTTCCGCGTATATACGCGGGTGGGTTTTTTGAAATGAGTATAGTGGTCAGTTTGCATTTATATATATATATATATATATATATATATATATATATATATATATATATATATATATTAGAATAAAGAACAAAGACCAAAGAAGAATAAATAAAGAACAAAATAGGAAATGTTTTCTAATCTAACAAGTTTTACTTTTATTAAATCTTCTTCATTGTATGGTTAAAGAAAAGCAAATTTCTTATACAAAAAAAAAAAATAATAATAATTAAATTAAAAATTATTTAAAAAATCTATTGGCTATATGATTTGTATTAAACTATTAAATTTTCAGTTAGTAAATATAGTGTTCACTTAATAACTTAATAACTTAACATCAACAAGGCTTTGTAGAATTTTAAAAAAAATTGAAATTTTATGAATTATTATAATTAAAAAATAATAATTTAAAAAATAATTTCATTCATTCATATATGTCGTGAAAGTTTCATTAAAATCCAACAATTATTTGAATTTTGCAAGAATTTCCAAATTAATGTGTTTTTCGCCGGAAAAAAATGAGTTACGTAATATTACATTATCCATTGTAAACTCCGCAAATGGTAATAATTTGGTTACCCGCTGACGTGAAACACAATAATTTTATCAAAATTTTACCAAAATTTTACCAAAATTTTACCAAAATTTTACCAATAAATTTACCAAAATTTCGAACCTGTTAGAAAGGATTAATTTTTTTTTTTTAAATAATTTCAAAATTCCTTTGATCTTTTCTCTTAATAATAACATAAACATTTTGATGGAATAACGTTTTTATTGAGTTTGTGGCCTTTTTTCTTCACACTATACTGTTTTTTCAGCGAATTAAAATAGGTGCCTTGTATTATACTACTAATTCTTTTATGAATTATTCATATATTAAAATATTATATTCAAGTACGAGTTATGTATTAAAATATTATACTTAAGTAATATAAAAATAAAAATCATATTCGGAAATATTATAATATTTAATTTTTATGTCTTGGATGCAATAAATTTATTTGTATATATTAAATTACTAATTTTTAGAAAAATATTATTTATGTAAAAATGAAAAATTAGTAATTTAATATCATACATACAAATAAAATTGTCAACAAAACCGTTTGTCCAAACGTAAGTGTCTTTTGTGTTCGTAGATCCGGGCTTTTAGATCAGGTGCGAATTACAGTTGAATTCCTTGCATTCACTTACGCACAAATACCCTTGGGAAAGGTATTAATCCGCCTCTTCCTTCCAGTTATGGGTTAAATAACAGGACAGATTGGGTTCGATAATCTTGGTCGGCGACCAGTCTACCGTAGAAAGCAATGGAAACCTACTGCGGAATAATCTTCTGCCTAGTTAGTCATGTCTCTTTCGAGACATGATCGCCCAAAGTGTGGATCACGTATGGCCCTTAACTGACTGATGTCACCTCTACGTACAAGTTTTTGCATAGTAGGCATGTTATTTGATAAAACCCGGTATTTGAAAAACCCGGTGTTTTGCACCTTTTTCGTCCTGATTATATCATTATTAGTCTATCTATCTATCTATCTATCTATCTATCTATCTATCTATCTATCTATCTATCTATCTGAATCTATTCATTATCTATCTATCTATCTATCTATCTATCTATCTATCTATCTATCTATCTGAATCTATTCATTATCTATCTATCTATCTATCTATCTATCTATCTGAATCTATTCTTATCTTATCTATCTATCTATCTATCTATCTATCTATCTATCTATCTGAATCTATTCATTATCTATCTATCTATCTATCTATCTATCTATCTATCTATCTATCTATTTGAAAGTACGAAACACTATGGTGTTGTCTAGTATTTCTAAGTTCTAAAATGAATATCTTTTTTCTTTCAGGAAGAAGTTTTGGCAAATTCCGATGCAACAACCGTGTTTAGCTTCCCAGTTTCTCTGGAAATAAATCAGCCACAGGTAATGTAATTGTCGCCGTTCCACAGAAGATTAAAATTTAAACTACACTTCATACTTTTATGATAATCCGTTAAAACTATTAAACCAACAATTTCCTCTTCTTCTCATTTTTAATGATAATAATGATTATTACGTTGTAAAGAGGACGCACTTACTCAAATACTAAACACTAAATAATAACAATAATAATAATAATAATAATAATAATAATAATAATAATAATAATAATAATAGTGCGAATATTTTTTTAAAAAACATAATCAGTGGAAAATGTCATGAAGCAATTCCTGACATTAGTTCTCTGGTTGGAACTCGGGAAGAAATGTGTATACAACAGAAATCAAAAGAAATAATAATAATAATAATAATAATAATAATAATAATAATAATAAACTTTAAATATATATAAGATATCGCCCGTCATCATCAATTTCATCAAACAGTGCATGTCTATATGGAAAACAACCCTTTACCTCAATCATATAAATGGAACCTATAAGTCTGATGAAATAAACATCAAAAGAGGTATATTTCAAGGTGATTCTTTATCTCCCTTACTATTCTGCATATCATTAATAGCACTAACCAGTCAACTTAATAAGACAGAATGTGGTTATAAAATAGGCCAAAAGAAAATAAGCCATCTATTTTACATGGATGACTTAAAGTTATATGCTAAGAATGATAATGAGCTGGAAGGTCTTCTGCAAACTGTAAAATGCTTCAGCGAAGACATTGGAATGAAATTTAATTTGAATAAATGTGCTAAAGCTACAGTTTTACGAGGATCGCTACAACAAACATCCTCAATTACCTTAGACCCTGCTGTAACAATAAAAGAATTGAAACCAGAAGAAGCTTATAAATACCTAGGTGTAAATGAGAGCGAAAACATTCACCATAAAAAAATGAAAGAAATAGTGCGTAAAGAGTACTATAGAAGGCTACGAATGATATTAAAAACTGAATTAAATTCACAGAATAGAGTTATGGCCATTAATAGCCTTGCAATCCCAGTTGTCCAATATAGCTTCAACATCTTAAACTGGACTCTAAACGACATCAGGCGAATGGATGCTAAAACAAGAAAGCTTCTTTCTAAGCATAAGATGCATCATCCAAAGGCTGATGTAGACCGTCTATACATACCCCGTAAAGAAGGTGGAAGAGGTCTTATTCAGCTGGAATTGTCATACAAGACAACAACTATTGGCTTACTAACATACATAGAAACAACAACGGATTGGATGATACAATTAGTAAGGCAACATGAAGAAAGAAAGAAAAAATATTCAATAATAAAAGAAGGCAGTAAATACAAACAAGATTTACAGTTAGTAGATTCTGTAGAAAAGCAAAACAGAAGCCAAGAGCCAACTATTGCGGCAAAAAATATGAAAATGAAAGCCAAAGATAAAGCTCTTGAACAGATGAAACAGCGCTGGCAAGACAAACCTCTGCATGGCCAATATCCAGTACGTGCCAATAAATCCAATGTTGACAAAGTTAATACTCATCGATGGTTACGTGCATCTGGATTAAAGTCTGAAACTGAAGGATTTATTCTTGCAGCACAAGACCAAAGTCTTTTCACGAGAAACTTTCAGGCAAATATTATGCATAATAATATGGATCCAAAATGCAGGTTTTGTGATAAACACCAAGAAACAATAGACCACCTAATCTCAGGCTGTTCTGTGCTTGCCCCAAACGAATATAAAAATCGCCACGATAGAGTTGGGCAACATTTACATTGGGCAATATGCAAACATTATGGAAAAGCTGTAGGCAAACACTGGTATGAACATCACCCAGCACCGGTTACAGAAATAGAAGATGTCACCATTCTATGGGATTACACCATCTACACAGACAGAAAAATTGAAGCAAACAAGCCGGACATTATTGTTAAAAACCAAAAGGAGAAAACTTGTCTATTAATTGATATGGCTTGTCCAGCGGATTGTAACATAGCAATCAAGGAATTTGAAAAACTGTCAAAATATAAAGACCTGGAAATTGAAATAGAAAAAATGTGGAAATTGAAAACAAGAGTTGTGCCAGTGATAGTAGGTGCACTTGGAATGATAAAAAATGGAACAAAACAACACATTGAAAGAATCCCTGGAAACCCCAGCTTAAGAGATATACAAAAAATTGTCTTATTAAGTACAGCCCACACACTAAGAAAAACTTTATCTATGTAATGCTGGGGATGATAGGGAAGATAGAAAAACATGAAATGGAGCCATAACAACACGCCACTACCTGCCTTAGGTCTCCCCGCAGACTTGGTTGGTAGTGAGACCAAAGCAGAAATTGAAATATGATGAAAAATGACATAATAATAATAATAGTGCGATTATTTTTTTTTTAAATACCTTCTTTACATTTTGTGAATTGACAGCTTTACGGGACCGCCCAGAAAGCGGCTTTTCACAGACGATAGTTACTGCTAAAACACGTTGCATCATCTAAGTGTATCCATATCTAAAGTTTATTCTACGTAAACATTCGATGGGTGTGCGTTGTGTTGCAGTGGATATCGGCTCAGAACGAGAAATCAGAAACCCGAATTTCAGTTGAATTCACTTACCTTTGGAAAATCAACTCATTTCTCACTTCAGCTATGGGTTAAATAGCAGGACAGATTAGGATCTCTAACCTTGGTTGGCAGCCGGTCTACCGCAGAAAGCAGTGGTTACCTACTGCAGGAAAATCTTCTGCCTAGTCAGTCATGTCTCAAAAGAGACATGATCGTCCAAGCGTGTATCACGTTAACTGAAACATTCAACAGGCGTCGATTTTTCTGCATGAAAATTCAACGATACAACTGTTAAGTAATTTTCATGTCAACCGCTATTTTGTGATAATTTTGTGAGGCTTTCTGTAACAAAAACGATTAGTTTTGTTGAGGAGGTTCACTCTTTGCTGCCATTGCACCAAAATCGTGTCTAATGAAACAAAGGACATTAATTTAAGAGCGACACTTATAATTTGAATGATCCATTATTTCATGCCTCGAATCAGTTGTTAACTAGAGCATAAATGGTTTGTAAATTTTAACTCCGACTGAACAAAACTGCTTTTATTTAACGACCATAGAGAACTTTTTCTGTCTGCCATCATCATCGCCGACGCTATACTCCAAGAGCGCTTTCTTGGCTTCACGTTTTCCATTGACTTGAAGTGGACCGACAACCTCGAATCAATAGCTGCATCTACTGCAAGGACAGTGGGTTCACTGTGTCGTACCAAGAAATCTTTCCTTTCAGAATCCATCTTACACATTTATAAATCTACTGTTGGTCCGTGCTTGGGATACTGCTTCTGCTGCTCGTACTGTGTATCTCGAGATTCTCTACAAAATCCAAAGAAGGATTTGCAATGTAATTGATCCTGACATGGCATCTCGACTTCAGTCACTTTCTCACCTACGTGATTTGTTTTTCCTCTGTCTTTTCTACAAATATTTTATGGCCGCTGCTCTGATTAGGTTTTTTTCCTCGTACTCCTACTACATGAACGTAAACGTGATATTGATTGGCATCTAGGTTCCACCCTTTTAGTGTTGAAATAGCTAAATACAACCATCACTTCTACTCGAACAGTTTCTTTTCTCGCACTTCTCACCTGTGCAACTCCCTTCTGATTTCTTGCTTCCATGATGACCACAATCTTCAAAGATTTAAATGCTACATTAATCGGCATTTTCTGTCTTTTTCAATTCTGTTCTTCTTTTGTCCTTTTCTCAATCCTCCCTATACACAGTTTTCTCTTTCACTATCTGTAACCCACTGCGTACTAGTGGAATTTCCATCTTATTTGGGGGTGAAATGATTAAAACAAAAATCTTTTTAACTGAGGATATATCGGCTCGGAACGAGAAATCGCGGAGCCGAGTTCAAATTCCAGTTGAATTCATTGCATTCACTTACGCGCAAATACCCTTGGGAAAAGTATTAATCCGTCTCTTTCCTCCAGTTATGGGTTAAATAACAGGACAAACTGGGTTCTATAGCCTTGGCTGGCAACCAGTCTACCGCAGAAAGCAATGGCAACCTACTGCGGGATAACCTTCTGCCCAGTCAGTCATGTCTCTTTCGAGACATGATCGCCCAAGCGTGTTTCATCTATAGCACTTAACTGACTGACTGAAAGAAAATCCTATTTTTTCACACATATACTCCTGGCATCAGTTTAATCTGACAACTTCTCCTCTCCATATACAGGGTGTGATGGGTAAATTGTTGCCATTTTATATTTTCCATTTCGCGCAAGAGGACTCTGCACCATGCCACATAAGTCAGGGGTGTCAGAAAATTTTTTCGACCACATCACCCTCTACATTTGGCCACCTAACTCACCAGACTTCAAACCTTTTAATTATTATGCGTGAGTCACAGTTGAAGAAGAAACCAACAAAATTCCTTGTAACACGAAAGATGAATCGAAGGCAACGATTATGGAAGCAATGCGTCCAAAAGAGATTGAGGCGATTTCGAAGTCGTCTGGAAGTCATTGTTGAAGCCAATGATGGTTTTATTGAATAAATATGCTCTTTAATATTGAAATATATTTTGTATAATATTTTAAACGTATATGCTGAAATAAGATGTCAGTGTTGTTCTCATTTTTTTTATTTAGACGACAATTCATTCATCGCATACTGTGTAATTTTGCAGTTCTTATCAATCTCACTAAGAGAATGGCGTTGTAGTGAAAATGAAGCGGGGAACGGGAACGATAACGAGGCTGGCAGACGATGAATAATTCAGACTGTATGTTTTGCTCTATTTTAGACCGAAATCCATTTGTTGCATAACATCTACGGCATAGAAGAGGATTTTCAAAACTATGATAGATTTGATATCAGCATGTGTTTCGGCGATTTAGAACGGCTGGATTATCAGTTTTCTATTCATGGTAAGTATTTCTCTCTCTCTCTTTCTCTCTCTCTCTCTCTCTCACACACACACACACACACACATGCACGTACTCAATAAGCAGATGTACAGACATACACCATTGTGCAAATTAATTGAATCAACTGCTTCAGCTTTTCTTTCACCATACGGTCAGTTTTAGACCGAATGGAGTGACAGGGTGTAATCGACTTCCATTTTCTCCTCCGATTAGATCATTTACAGTACTCTGCAGTAATATGAATCTATTTTCGGGGTGTATGATGAAAATTATACACTATGAATTTTTTATGTTGTAATGTCATTGCCATGCACGTATTAAAGTATGAAAAAACTGTTCTTTTTAGCACATTACTACAGTATTCGTAGCTGATTAATGCTAGAAAGTGACAGCTTTCAGCCTAGATATTTTATGAACTTCTGTAGTACGTGGCCGTCCAGAACCTGCTCTACAGTGTTTACTTGATCGCACTTGACAACATGAAAGCATCCACCGACGCGTTACGTGCCATATGCATAGCAATTCTATGAAATGGCTATATAGTTCATTCACTGTTCCACAAACCAGCCTCTCTCAAACGATTTAAATTTTATAAAAAGAAGAACGCTGGTGTTTCTGACATATAATCTGTTTGCACTGAATTTTTTTCACCGCATTGAACTTTATTGATCAGCATCTGAATCTCGGATACAAACAGGATAATAACTGAAGTGTTACTGTAGAAGTAGGGAGAGGGTTAATGTTTGTTGAATTGGCCTTGTGTGAAACATAACCAAATTTCCTACAACTTACAGATTTTATCCAGAATTATCAGAAAAATTATCAGAAAGTGGATTTATGGAAGAATAAAAGAATACCTTTTGTATGTTTAAGTAGATCTAAACTTATTTATAAATGGAACTTTGTGTGTGTGTGTGTGTGTGTGTGTGTGTGTGTGTGTGTGTGTATCCGTTACCTATAGACTCCGAAACGGATGAACCAATTTTCTTGAAAATTTACACAGTTGTACTATAAGCGTCTGCGAGTGTTCTTAGCTTGTCGAGGTACCCACGATAAATATCGAAAATCGATAATCGAAAATATCGGGTTATAGAAGGATTGGTCCAATTTTAATCAAATTTGATAGACTCATAGACAAAGACAAAAGAAACGATATTCAGAAGTTTCAAGGTTGCAGTTCTTACAATAGTGCAGAAAATTTGATATCGATACGAGGAAATCAAAATTTGATTTACATCCATTCATTTTTCCTTCAGTCTACGGTTTCGCATTAACTGGAAACAACTATTGCTTTTTAGTCTTTCATGCCAACGCCCAAAAAGTCTGAGCTCCAGGACCATGGATTAGTTTTAAAGCTTTCATTATACCCGAGCAACGCCGGGCTATACAGCTAGTATTTATTAATAGAAAAGAATAACATGAATTGGTAGAAGTTAATGTTCAATGAGAAACAATATGTATGCTAGTTCAAAATTGATTATGCGGTCTCGTGGTTGATGATTTATCTTTAACCATATAGCCTTTCTTCCTCAACGTCACATACCCATTGCCACTCTATCGCTATATCCATATTCAGATGCTCCACATTTTTTAGCAACCCCCGCTCGGTCCATTTCAGCCAAGACCCGCTCCGTGTTCAATCCCCGCAATTCCCTACGCATTACACGAATAATTAATGTGCTACTCTGACAACTTCTTCGCAAAAATCGCTACTGTGCAGCACAAACTCCTGTGTGGATGCTTCCCTGAGCACTACAATCTTAATCTCTTGAAGATATTTGACACATATAGAAACACACCTAAACACTGATATGTATAGAGAAACAAGAATGTATAGCGATATAAGCGGGAAATCATATCGGTTGGACCCCCACGTCCTGAAGAAGAAGAAGAAGAAAAAAGAAAAAAGAAGGAGAGAAGAAGAAAAGAACGAGAAGAAGAAAAAGAAAACCGAAGAGGAAGATCAAAATAAGAATAGTAGAAGAAGGAAACAGGGGAAGGAAAGTATAAGAAGAAGAGAATGAAGAAGAAGGAAAATTATAGAAGAAGAAGAAGAAAAAGAAAGAGAAAGGGAAGTGAGAGAAGAAGAGCAAGAGAACGAGAAAAAACAAGAAAAGAAGAAAAAAGAAGAGGAGGACAGGAAGAACGAGAAGAAGAAAGAGAAGAAGAAGATAAAGAAAAATTACTTTTGAAAAGAAAAATAAATAGAATGATCAGAAGAGAAAAAGAAGAAGAAAGAGGAATATGAAAAAAAAAGAAAGAAAAGAAAAGAAAAAAGAAAGAAAAAGAAAATGTAAATGGTTATAGATTGTTTAAAATACTGGACACGCATCATTGACGTCGCAAAATGATTTTTAGTTTAATTCTCTTTAGAAATAAAATTTTCCAGAAATGTTCCCAAAACTACAAAACTTGATTTGTATTATTCTGAGAAGAGTAATTTTCAATAATCTTGGAATTATTTCGAACTTTTGTTCTCATAAGTGTTATAATAGACACAACGTTTCGACCATGTACCCTCTGGTCATCATCAGGTGTCAATAGAACACTAGTTGATTTCACAGGATATTTCGCAATAACTAACGAGATAATCGACATCAGCTAATCCACCTGATGATGACCAGAGGGTAATTGGTCAATACGTTGTGTCTATTAAAATACCTATATCAACCAAGATGGGAACAAAAGTTCGAAATTATTCCAAAACTACTTGACATGTTTTGTTGATGGCAATTAAACTTGCTTCTTGTTGTCATACGTTTTTCTCGTTAATTCTCAAAAGCAAGTGATTAAAAGAAAAATGTCTGCTTTTTGCAAAGAGTCATGGTCTTGGGTATGACAGTAAACTGCACCCAGCAGCAAGGCCCCTGATTGAGAGGTAGTGATGAGCATAGAACCAACTCTTAATTGCTGTTGTTCCCAGGTCCACCCTGACCCGGAGTGGTAGCACCTGTTAGGGTCTCAGCTATGGGCAAATAGTTAACCCCCAAGCTGGGGTCAAAGCACGATGAAAGTATAAAAATACACTTTTATAGAAATGTATACATTAAAATAAACCTTTATAGAAAAATATACATTTCTGAAGGAAAATATTGCCAACAATATATTTTTGAAGGAACAAAATTATTGCAATAATACATTTTTGAATTCAAAACTAGAAGACATTTTCATTTTTCTGATTTAAAAAGCAAAAAATTAAAAAAAATTCTTTCATCGATCTGACTCAATCAACCTTCTTACTATAATCAAACATTTAAAAAAGTACCTTAACCCTCTAGGGCCATTCGTACCATATTTGATACAGTATTTCCCTATAAGGAAACATTTGGTATTTCCCTATAAGGAAACATTTGGTATTCATTGACTGAGCAGTTAGTACTGCTTTCATTTGAAATTTATAAAATATTTCTCTTAAAAAATTTTTCAGGAAAATATTTCTTTCAAGGCTTGTTTTCATACTGTATCAAATATGATACGAATGGCCCTAGAGGGTTAAAACCCCACCTTTTTGGCATGAAATAACCCACATGGTTTGCTGTATAAAAACGCAATGAAAATGTACCTTTTAAAGCAAATTGAGAAAGAGATTGTTTATAACAAGGTTCAGCGAAAAGGTCCTGGGGTAGACCACATGAGCCGACTTAAGTCACTCCAAATGCAGGTCTTCATCCTAAGAAAGTCATGCTGTGCATCTGGTTGGATTGGAAAGGAATCCTGTACTATGAGCTTCTGCCAAGTAACCAGTCAATTGATTATGAAAAGTTCTGCTCGTAAATAAACAAATTAAAGGCAGCATTTCAAGAAAAATGCTTAAAATTGGCGGACAAGAAAGTGTTGTTTTTTTTATTATTATGATAATGACAGGTTAGTTTCTTTGTTGACCCGGCAAAAATTGTTGCGGCTTGACTTGCAAGTGTTACCCCACTCGCCGAATTTTTTATTTATTTAGGTCTTCGCAAAATAATTGCAATGGTAAAAAAAAAATAATTTTTTAGATGACATAAAAACACCTTAATGGGTTCTTTGCTGAGAAACCATCGAAAGTCTGGGAAGACGGAATCTTTAAGTTGAAGGAAAAATGGAGGAAGTTTGTTCAACAAAATGGTTTATATTTAGTTGAATAAATTTTTAATGACATAATTTTGGTTTGTGTTTTAATTTCCCTTGAAAATTGGCATGAGCATTCTGGACAACCCAATATATACTATTAGATCGTGGTAGATATGTAGCTCAGCTTACAAACTAATATATATTTCTTTCCTTTCTTTATAAAATATTTCAGGCAGCTACAAAAGTATCGTCCGTAATCAAGAAAAAAGATTCAAATCCATCGTACGCATGACACTGTCGATCTACGCCACAATTTCGCCAATCAGAATTTCGAATATTAAAGTAAGTTCTTTTTTTTCTTCGTGAAAGCCGTACGTTCAAAGCTAAAAGTTTTATTTCATTGTATTTGTTTACTCAGTCCAGAGTAACAGGACGCTTAGTGAACGGGAGAAAAATGTGTAATTCTTTAGAAAATATGTGCCAAAATTATTTGAAAATTTGAAAATCCCTTGTAAATTGATTCCCTACGGAAGCCAAAACACTTATGTTCATACGATATGATTTCTTAAAATGTGAAAAGTTAAACAAAATTTAATTTCGAAATCTAGGATACTTTTTTCATGTATCACTATCGATTAACCGTAATAAATTACGGATTTTAAATCAATCAATCTATCTATCTATCTATCTATCTATCTATCTATCTATCTATCTATGTCAGTCTGTTCATATCTATCTATCTATCTATCTATCTATCTATCTATCTATCTACCTATGCCAGTCTGTTCATATCTATCTATCTATCTATCTATCTATCTATCTATCTATCTATCTATCTATGTCAGTCTGTTCATATCTATCTATCGAATTAAGATAAATATAGGATATGTCATTTAGCTGCTTGATATTATATTCAGCACCTCTACTCTGGAGTTTCGTAGACGAACATTTGTGCAATTGTTCATCCCACTCGTCAGGAGATATCAGCAAATATTTTTTATAATCATATCGTCCCAAGCAAGGCAGTCTGATGCGAAGCGGCTTACATAGGAGGAAAGTTATGAGAAAGGGTGACAGGTTACAGAGTGGGATGCAAGTTAGCAAGATAGATAACTATTGACTTTACACTTAAACTGCTGGGGATTGTAGCTGTCGAGTAAGCAAGTAAACGGAAGGAAATTTCACATGCGGAAAGTGCGAGAAAAGAAGTAGAATTTGTGTTTACATTTTATTGGTTTCACAGTAAAAGACTTAGTTGTTAATCTTGTGGATCGAGCAAAGTTATGCATAGGGGCAACTAGAGAGCTAAGTTATAGCAGCAGCCGTGAAAGTATTTCTAGAAGAGACACAGGGAAGCCACATTGCGCTGGTGAGAAAGTGACTGTATTTGGCTGCCAGGTCGGGATCGATCACATTATAGATTCTCCGTTGGATTTTGTCAAGGACCCCTAGGTTGGGAATTACTTCGCTTTCGTTATTTTCATATTATTAAGTTAGAAAAATAATTCATGCGCTTTTTAATGGTGTAAGTTAATTTAAGTGGATGTGCGTCGTGGTGCAGTGGATATCGGCTCGGAACGAGAAAGCGCAAATACCCTTGGGAAAGGTATTAATCCGTCTATTCCTTCCAGTTATGGGTCAAATAACAGGACAGATTGGGTTCTATAGCCTTGGCAGGCAACCAGTCTACTGCAGAAAACAATGGCAACCTACTGCGGGATAATCTTCTGCCCAGCCAGTCATGTCTCGAAAGAGACATGATCGCCCAAGCGTGTTTCACGTATGGCACTTAACAGACTGAAGTTAATCTTCTTTATGTGTGTGCGCGTGCATATGCATATGTGAACATGTGTATGATGTCGTGGTTGCTTCTTCTTTTCATAATTTATTTGTTTTTGTCATTTCTTTCCTTCATCTCTCGGCTCTGTGTGTCAAAAGAAGTTATGTTTGGTGTCACTGACGACTTCAAATTAGCTTATTCTAGAACATTCTGTGGTTTTCAAAATAAGTATATACCGTTTTTTTTTTTTTAATTTCAGGTTTAAATAATTTTATAAATTAATCCTCAATGCGAGTGTGTGCAATTAGGCCGCAATCCTTCTTTTCTACTTAGTACATTGAAGACGGGTGACAAGACACTGTGACTATGTATTTAGTTAATTTTTCTTGCATTCTTACAAATATTTTCTGGGAATAGAGAGTGCAAAAACTGCACAGATAGTCTGTAGAGCCGAGCGCTTTCGACTTCTTTTGTCAGTCATTATCAAGGATGCTTTGCTGCATCCCTAGACACATACACACACACACACACACACACACACACACACACACACACACACACACATATATATATATATATTTACATTATTTGTTTGAACATTATTTTTATAGATATTCGTATTTGAGTAGATATTCTGTTTTAAATTAAACTGCATATTTATATATATCACTCTACGGGCCTGACTATTTTTTGAGAAATGTTGTTATGAAAATATCTATCATTCGGCAGGATTCGAATCTGCGACCCATGATCGCCTATGTCTTGAAAGTATGGAGCACATAGAAGAAGAATGTAGTTTCAGTACCTTTTCCACCATAATGTAGCTTCCCTGTGCCTTTTCTATAAATACGTATTTATTCGGAGGAAATCTTAACTGTGGCATCTCGACTTTATGAATTTAAGCGCTGTACTAGATAAGAACTAGGATGTGCGTTGTGGTGTCATGAATATCGGCTTGGAATGAGACATGCTACTCTCAGTTAACCATCAACGACAATCTCACCTACCTCCCATTAGCATGGACCAGGCTTGCCTCCCAGAGAGTAAAACACTGCGCCTCCTTGGTCTCACACTTTCAGCGGACCTCAAATGGAATGACTATATCGAATCCATTGCTAAATCCGCTGCTATGAAAGTCGGTTCTCTGTGTAGGGCTCGGAAGTTTTTTCCGTCTGAATCTATCCTGCACATTTATAAATCTACCATCCGCCCATACATTGAATACTGCTGCCATATCTGGTCGGGTGCCCCTGCTGTTCTCCTCGGGCTTCTCGATAAGGTTCAGAGGAGGGTCTGTAATGTGATCGATACCGACTTAGCAGACCGCCTGCAGTCTCTCTCCCACCGGAGCGTCGTGGCTTCCCTGTGTCTCTTCTATAAATACTTTCACGGCTTCTGCTCCGATGAACTTAGATCACTGGTGCCCCCTGAATACGAATCTGAATGAGATACTAGATTAGCAACTAGATCCCACCCTTTTACAGTGAAACCGATAAAATGCAGCCGTAACTTCTACTCCAACAGTTTCTTTCCTCGCACTTCCCGACTGTGGAATTCTCTTCCACACGATTGCTTCCCCGACGGCTACAATCTCCAGGAGTTTAAATGTAAGGTCAATAGACACCTCCTAACACACTAACCTGCTCCCATTCTATCAAACACTCTTCCCATCTGCCCAACCCTCATCCTCGGTATCCTTACTCATCTGTCACCTTCCTCTTGACATTCCCTAGGTCTAACCACTCCTTCTCTTTACCTTCCCCTATGTAGCCCCATGCGCAATAGTGGCAGTGGAATGCCTTGCTTGGGGTGAGATGATTAAAAAAAAAATTGCCTTTAGGAAAAATATCTTTTCTCTCTTCAGTGATAGGTTAAATAACATGACAGAATGGGTTCTATAGCCTTGGTTGGCGACCAGTCTACCGCAGAAAGAAATCGAAACCTACTACAGGAAAATCTTCGGCCCAGTCAGTTATGTCTCTTTCTAGACATGATCACCCAAAGCGTGTGGCACTTAACTGACTGAATGAATATAGTAGTTGAAAACATGATTAAGGTTTCTACTGGGCATAAAGTGGAGATCAGTTTCATATTGTTATGATGTAATAAACTAATCCCCCACTAATTACTACTTAATAATATAATACATCTCTTCCCTCTCTAACTATGAGTCAAATAACAGAACAGATTGGGTTCTATAGCCTTGGCTGGCAACCAGTCTATCACAGAAAGAAATCGCAACCTACTACAGGAAAATCTGCCCAGATCGAAATAGATATAATCGTCCAAACGTGCATCACGCATAGCAATTAACTGACTAGAATTGGTTAGATATAACCGTAAGTTCTATGCTAACAGTTTCTTCTCTCGCACTTCTCGCTTGTGGAACTCTCTTCCGGCTTCTAACCAGCATCTTCAAAATTTAAATGCCAATATTTATCTACTGTCTTGATTACTTTTTATTTTAGTTTTTTTTTTGGGGGGGGGCTTCTCGTTTTTTTGCTTTTTTTTGCCTTAGTCATTTTATGACCTTGAATGGTATATGATTAAATTTTATGACCTTGAATGGTATATGATTAAATTTTATGACCTTGAATGGTATATGATTAAATTTTATGACCTTGAATGGTATATGATTAAATTTTATGACCTTGAATGGTATATGATTAAATTTTATGACCTTGAATGGTATATGATTAAATTTTATGACCTTGAATGGTATATGATTAAATTTTATGACCTTGAATGGTATTTTATGATTAAATTTTATGACCTTGAATGGTATATGATTAAATTTTATGACCTTGAATGGTATATGATTAAATTTTATGACCTTGAATGGTATATGATTAAATTTTATGACCTTGAATGGTATATGATTAAAAATACTTTGGAGGTTTTTTTTTTCGTTGTTATTAACCTTTTCTTCACATTTTTTTCTTATTATTTTTAGGTTGACTATGACTCTGAAGATGTTGTGGTTTATTTCAGCCTTCTCGGTCTTCCGACAGTCAATGGCGATGTGGCCCAAATAACAACTGGAAACAATCTAGAAGACTCTGTTAACAGACTTTTGGAAGGGTTCAAATCTGGACAACTTCGCATCGATCTTGGGGTAAATTTATTTATTTTTTACTTTTACTATTTTCTGACATCGTTCAGCTATTCTCAATTTTCTATTCACTTAGAGTTAATTTTCTTTATAATTTTTTTAGAATTAAAATTATAATGTTTACCTCTACTTCTGAAATGAAGTAGCATTTACACTATTTACATGGTTCGGATTATTGTCCTCATCTTTATTACCATTATTACGACCTTTCGGCCGTTGTACGCTCCGGCCTTCTTAGGGTGCTCTGTAGTCTGTTATTGAAATCACAACTCTTTGAGTCAAGCCACTGGAACCAATCAGTGTCTATATCCACTGGTCCATGTGTCCTTGATCGTAATAAAGGGTTCGGTTCAAAATTCTTAGCACCTGAAGAAAACTGGATTGTACAACGACCGAAACGTTGTAATAATAGCAGTAAAGATAAGGACAATAGTCCGAACAATGTACACCTCAGTGATTACAGTTTGCGTGACAAGTAGCAGCAACATCACTCATCAGCAGGCAGGTTAAGTATAAGATATTCCCCATATAAGTATTTTCCATTCAGACTTGCCCGTGAGACAATAGACTATAGATCTGATATGTCTCGGAAAGAGATAAATATATTATTCGTAGTAGCTAAGTGGTTTTGACAATGTAACCTTGTAGGACAATCTAGCAAGTAGCTGTAATAGACTGGTACTCGTCGTAATCGTATACAGTATGGTTAGGCGTAGGCTTATGCAATCCGCGTAGTCCCCGCCTTAGTTTGTATTTATGGCTGACAATCATATTACTGTGAGGGGAAACCAAGGTGTATGCATACTCATGACATCAAGATCAAAGCGTTGGTTCCTGAAATTGTTGGCATTCTAACTCTGAGTTCGGAACGGGCAGTGTGTACATGAACGCATGTTAGCTATTTCGACGGTAAAAGGATGGGACCTTTCTGCCAATCTAGTAACATGCGCAAGTACATGTGGCAGGGGAACAGTCAGAGCAGTTGCCATAAAAATACATGTAGAAAAGATAATTTACTTTACTAAACTTCATCCAACACAAGGCTTAAGAGCCATTCATGGTAGAGAGTTACTGAATTAAGTGTCTGATATGAATGTAAGAGAAGATATAATGGTTTAAAGGATAAAGAGGATAGGTAGCAATAGAGCGTTGACTTAAAGAAGTGAAGATTGTAGTCTGCAGGAAAATATCTACGCGGGAGTTTCATGAAGTAGCAGTGTTCGGTAAAACGAATTAATTGTACGATATTCGTGATTCGGCTCTGAGATAACAGAATAACGGTGTGAACTGGTGGAACTTATAAATGGAGTTCATTTAGACATTTAGCATGAGAAATGCAATAAACTTGCGATAGTCTTGTAGCGTTGCGTCTGTGGAGAAAGAGGATGCAGATTGGAACATAAGTCTTCCCTGAATGACCGCGTAACCGGTTTTTAATTCTATCAAGGCTAGAAAATGCGGATAGAGCCGCCCCAGCCCAAGATTTTTTTTTATTAGGAAACTTCTGTAATTGGAAATCCGATGCTGTAGTATCCGGCTTCGGCCTTCTCCCGGTTTCTCCTTTAAACAGGTCGCCTCCTTAAGAAAAGACTGCAGGAATACCGTAAAGCTGTAACACGACAATAAATAGAAAATCAGGTATGGCAAACCACATATAGAGAGAAAAGCGCGATAGCGCTCTCTGTGATATGAAATAATAGACAGGGAATCACTGGAAACTACGAAAACTTAAGAAACCAGTACATATGTTAAGCCAGAAAAAATTTTCTATGCCGACCAAGCATAAACATGAATACAAGATGGAAACTAGTAATACAGAAACCTAGAGAAAAAAATAAATAATAAGAGAAATTGTAATATGAGCTCTGGTAATAAATAGTTTCTGAGCCATTAGACTTATAAGTCCCTAAAATTCATCCACTGATGTTCTCAAGGACACATGGATCAGTGGTTAAAGTAATCCAGTGACCTGATCCAAAGAGTTGTGAGTTCAATATCTGAACAAAATTTAGACTAACTAAAGAGAATGAACTGAAAGTGAGATATCCAGAAAAGGGGCACGTGGAACTAGAACCCCCCATTCCGGTTTGAAAAAAGGCCGGCTTGTACAATGGCTAAAACGTCATTAATATAACAATAAAGACATGGACAACAATTCGAACAATGTAAATAGTTACAATAGCTCATCCGGCAGCAAGGCCTCTGATTGAGAGGTTGTGAGGAGCATGGAACCACCTCTTAATTGCTGTTGTTTTCAGGCCCACCCTGACCCGGGGTGGTAGTACCTGTTAGGGTCCCAGCTATGGGCAAATAGTTAACCCCCAAACTGGGGCAAAACACTTCTTCTTCTATGTGCCTTGTCCCTTCAGGACGTAGCCCATCATGGCCTTCGACTTTTCCCTATCCCTGGTGGCTCTGAGCACGCCTTCTCCTGTTACACTATGCAGTCCTCGTTCCATCATCCACCTGATTAGGTCCTTCAAATATGTTATCCGTTGCTTTCCCTGTCTCTTTTTCCTTCTATCTGGTCTGTTAGCATCAGATTCTCCAAGCCCTCCTTCCTCATTGCGTGTCCCAGGAACTTCATCTGTCTCTTTCTGATGCTCAGGATTAATTTCCTTTTTGTTTCCTCATCATTGCTCACATGCTCGATCCATGATATTCGCAGCATCCTTCTGTAGAACCACTTTTCAGTTGCTTCAAGTTTTTCCTTAATCTTTGATGGTATTGTCCAGCATTCACTGCCATATTGAAGGACAGACAGCACGTAGCAATCCAATACTCCCTTCCTAGTTTCTAGCGAAATTGGCCTGTTTCTTACTACTTTACTCGACTTCGCTATGCCAATTCGCCTTCAAATCTCTGTGTCGCACTTTCCGTCTTCTGTTTGAGCGCTTCCCAGGTATTTAAATTTTTGTACCTGCTTGATTCTGGTCTCCCCGACCTGTATTTGGCATTTTGGGCTGCCCTTTTAACTGATGACCATGCATTTGGTTTTCGTGCAGTTTATTTCTAGTCCTTTCTTGTTACTTTCTTCTGCTACCTTCTGTAGAAGGTCTTGTGGTTTCCTTTCTGTGTCTGCTATCAGCACTATATCATCTGCATACCTTAGGTTGTTTAAATTGTGCCCTCCAATTACTAATCCAGGCATAACTTCTAGAGTCCTCAAAATATTCTCGCTGTACAAGTTGAACAGATCCGGTGAAAAGACACATCCCTGTCTTACGCTCCTTTCTATCTTTGAATATCTACTCAATTCATTACCTGACCGTATGCAAGCGGTTTGCTGCCAGTAAAGATTCATTATTACTCTCAAGTCTTTTCTAAATATGTCCAGGCTGCCGAGCATCTTCATCAGTTCTTTGTAGTGTATTTTGTCAAACGCCTTCGCATTATCAATGAAGCACAGAATAATGTTAATCTATAGCTTTGGCACCACTAGTCGACTGTTAGACTAATTTTGAAATAAGGGGAAAAATTATCTCTGTTTCTTGGCCATATTCTTTGCTTTGTTTTAATATTTTTCCTTTCAGATTTAGTGAGTTGTTGTTGCTGTTGTTATTATTATTATTATTAGTAGTAGTAGTAGTAGTATTTGTCACAGTTTATAATGTGTAATTTAAAATTTGAGATTTGAAATGTAATATCTGTTATAATCTTACCCCCATTCCCTCCCTCCCTCCATCCCTCACTCTCTCTCTCTTTCTCTCTCTCTCTCTCCCCTCCTGTGAATTCACGTGGTACACTTTTATTATGTCAATTGGAGTAGATAGACTAAACTATCGCCCGGTTCACACTCTACCCACGTCTATTGAACAGGTGAAGAAACTCATCCCTTGTTCCCTGTTTAGGATGTGGTTTCCGGTTTTCTCTTTTCCAATCTTTTTACTCTTCTTTTCTTTTCCAATTGGAGTAGATAGACTGAACTATCGCCCGGTTCACACTCCACCCACGTCTATTGAATAGGTGAAGAGGCTCATCCCTTGTTCCCTGTTTAGGATGTGGTTTCCGGTTTTCTCTTTTCCAATCTTTTTACTCTTTTTTTCTTTTCCAATTGGAGTATATAGACTGAACTATCGCCCGGTTCACACTCCACCCACGTCTATTGAATAGGTGAAGAAGCTCATCCCTTGTTCCCTGTTTAAGATGTGGTTTCCGGTTTTCTCTTTTCCAATCTTTTTACTTTTTTTTTTCTTTTCCAATTGGAGTAGATAGACTAAACTATCGCCCGGTTCACACTCCACCCACGTCTATTGAACAGTTGAAGAGGCTCATCCCTTATTCCCTGTTTAGGATGTGGTTTCCGGTTTTCTCTTTCCCAATCTTTTTACTCTTTTTTTTCTTTTCCAATTTGAGTAGATAGACTAAACTATCGCCCGGTTCAAACTCCACCCACGTCTATTGAACAGGTGAAGAGGCTCATCCCTTTTTCCCTGTTAAGGATGTGGTTTCCGGTTTTCTCTTTTCCAATCTTTTTACTTTTTTTTTTCTTTTCCAATTGGAGTAGATAGACTAAACTATCGCCCGGTTCACACTCCACCCACGTCTATTGAACAGTTGAAGAGGCTCATCCCTTATTCCCTGTTTAGGATGTGGTTTCCGGTTTTCTCTTTCCCAATCTTTTTACTCTTTTTTTTCTTTTCCAATTTGAGTAGATAGACTAAACTATCGCCCGGTTCAAACTCCACCCACGTCTATTGAACAGGTGAAGAGGCTCATCCCTTTTTCCCTGTTAAGGATGTGGTTTCCGGTTTTCTCTTTTCCAATCTTTTTACTTTTTTTTTTCTTTTCCAATTGGAGTAGATAGACTAAACTATCGCCCGGTTCACACTCCACCCACGTCTATTGAACAGTTGAAGAGGCTCATCCCTTATTCCCTGTTTAGGATGTGGTTTCCGGTTTTCTCTTTCCCAATCTTTTTACTCTTTTTTTCTTTTCCAATTTGAGTAGATAGACTAAACTATCGCCCGGTTCAAACTCCACCCACGTCTATTGAACAGGTGAAGAGGCTCATCCCTTTTTCCCTGTTAAGGATGTGGTTTCCGGTTTTCTCTTTTCCAATCTTTTGACTCTTACGTAGCCCCCTGCGCATCAGTGGCGTTATCGCCTTGCTTGGGGTGATATGATTTAAAAAAAAAAAATCTGACCGGTGTCTTCTAAAGCATCTTAGACGAATCAAATTATTCAATGGAAACAGAAGTCCAGTCTTTGAGAAGGTCGAAAAATTCAAAGAAATTTCAATCTTCTGTTTACGGGTAATGTTAATCTATAGCTTTGGAATCACTAGTCTCCCTGTTTGACTAATTTTGAAATTAGAGGGTAAAGTGATCCCTGTTTCTTGGCAAAACACTATGAAACTATAAAAATAGACTTTTATAGAAAAATATACATTTTTGAATGAAAAATATTACCAACAATACAGTTTTGAAGAAAAAAATTATTATCATAACACATTTTTAAAGGAAAAAAAATTACTACCAGCAATAGATGTTTGAATACAAAACTACAATACATTTTCAGTTTCTAAAATAAAAAAAATATAAAAATCTGACTAAATCAACCTTCTTACTGTAACCAAACACTAAAAAAGAAAGAAAAAACAAACTTAAAACCCTATCTTTTTGGCATTAAATAAACTACAGAGGTTGATATGCCGTTAAGCTAAACTCACTCACTCACTCATTCACTCGCTCACTCACTCACAATACCTCATCTCAGAAATTTTCTATATCTTGTCGGGTGCTCCTGCTATTCATTTTGGGGTTCTCAACAAATTCCAAATGGAGATCTACAATGTAATCGACCCTGACTTGGCAACTCGACCTCAGTCACTTTCTCACCGACGGGATGTGGCTTCACTTTGTCTTATCCAGAAATATTTTCACGGCTTCTGCTTTGACGAGCTTATCTCCTTGTTTCCCGGTCTATACGAATTTTAGACTAGATTAGCAACTAGGTCACACCCTTTTACCGTTTAAATAGCTACGTGCAACCGACACTTCTACACGAACAGTTTCTTTTCCGTACTTCCCACCTGTGGAATTTCCTTCCGTTTCCTGATAGCTAAAATCTCTAAGAGCTTAAGTGCAACTTCAGTTGCCAGCTTTTATTTCTTTGATTCCCATCTTTCTCTTATCCTTTCTTTCATACTCCCACTGTACATTTTTTTTGTTTTTCACTCTCTTCTCATGCAACCCCCTACGCATCAGTGGCAGTACTGTCTTGCTTGAAACGATTATAAAAAAAAGTACGCACGACTTGGGAGATGATATTGGTTTAAGTGATACACCTGTTACTAATTAACCCATCAATGGAGGGAGAAACGGTCGATTCATACTTTTTCCAATGCTACCGAGGCTGACAAAGCAAACCTCGCTACAGAGCTTGAAAAAGACCTCCAATCCGTGGCGGAGTGGGGTAAAAAATGGCTCGTGAATTTTAATGCTTCCAAAACGAAGCAGCTATCTAGCAACGATCACAGACAGTCGTTCCTACCATGACCTTCTTCTATAAAGAAGGTCATGTTCCTACCCTCCACTTAGAATGGATCAGGCTAGTCTCCCTGAAAGCAAAGCACTGTGCCTCCTCAGGTTAACTCTCACAACAGACCTCAAGTGGAATGACTATATAGAATCTATAGCTAAATCTGCTGCTAAAATGGTCGGTTCTCTGTGTAGGACCAGGAAGTTTTTCCCGTCTGAAACAATCCTGCACATATAAAATCTACCATCCACCCGTGCACTGAATATTACTGCCGTATCTGGTCAGGTGCTCCTGCTAACCACCTAAGGGTCTTTGACAAAATCCAACGGAGAATCTGTAATGTGATCGATCCCGACTTGGCAGCTCGGATACAGTCACTTTCTTACCGGCGCAGTGTGGCTTCCCTGGGTCACTTCTACAAATATTTTCACGGCTTCTGCTCCGATGAACTTAGCTCACTGGTGCCCCCTATATATGAATTTACAGATTAGCAATCTTTACTGTGAAACCAATAAATTGTAAACGCCACTTCTACTCCACCAGCTTCTTTTCTCGCATTTCTCGCATTTCTCGCATTTCTCGCATTTCTCGCGTGTGGAATTCTCTTCTGTTTACTTGCTTCCCCGACAACTGCAATCTCCAAAATAGTCGTCTTCTATCTCACTAACCTGCATCCTCTCTCTCATGCTCCTTTCTCCGGCCACTTTACTCTCATCAGTATTCTCATTCTTCTTTTACCCACTTCCTGACATCCCTTATAACCTGTCACTCTTTCTCGTAACTTACCTCCTATGTAGCCCCCTGCATAACAGTGGCAGTAAAATGCCTTGCTTGGAGCGATATGGTTATAAGAAAAATATTCTATACTATTATAATATGGATATAAATTGGGGGATCTATTTTACATTTCAATCACTATTTAAACTGATCTCTCACTTTATGGCCACAGTCATCCTTCTTTCATGCTTCTTTCTCCGTCCACTCTACTCTCATCAGTATTCTCATCCTTCTCTTACCCACTTCCTGATACCCCCTATAACCTGTCACTCTTTCTCATAACTTACCTCTTATGTAGCCCCCTGCAAAACAGTGGCAGTAAAATGCCTTGCTTGGGGCGATATGATTATAAAAAAAATGCTATTTGTGCGTGTGAATATAACGAATGCAAATTAAAAATCCTGAGCCATTATCCACCCACAAATCTAAGCTTAGAGCACCAAGTATTCTCAATCGGTTACCCATCTAGGTATGGACCAGACTCTGATGCTTAACTTCGGTATTTCAAATTGACGTGGTTATAAGTCATCTATGTAGCGCACGTTTATATAATAAAAATGATAAATTATAATTGATCAATTAACCATTTAAATTGATTTAATTTTATTTCTTTTCAGGACGGAAAATCAATTCCCTTGAAAGAAAGCAGTTTCAGCCAAGTTACCAACATTCCATCCTCAAAGGCAGGAAAATACAAACCAGGTAAGAGACATTAATTGTCACGCACGTTGAAGTCATGATGGCTTGTATCCGAATATACCTGGCTACTATATATTATACTTACCCGCCACAGTTTTGTGTCGGGTGGGTACCGAATTATCTCTCATTTGCGTCTCTGTCCTCGAAGACAGAGTGCGGCTCAGTTGCGGCTCCGTCCGCGAGAGCAGGGCCGCAACAGAGAAAAATTACACTGAATAGATGCCCGGTCCCAGGGAACAGTGTCCCGCCGCCGCGCCACCCCCATTGCAGCAGAGTTGTGGACCAGGTGATCGTCTCCGGGGCCAGCTCAACTGGCGGTTGAGGAGACTGGGGAATTTTTGTCCCTGAGCCCGTCCGTACACGGTCGGGTCCCCAACTAAAAAACGACCTTGTGTCACACCTCGCTCCAGTGGGGGGAGTAGGGTAAATATTATACTTGCCTACTAGGGCAGCCGTAGATGTGCGTTGTGGTACAATGGATATCGGCTCGGAATAAGAAATCGGAGAGCCGAGTTCGAGATACAGTTGAATTCGCTTCATGCAGTTAGCAAATACCCTTGGGAAAGGTATTAATTCATCCCTTCTCCCTCCAGCTGTGGATTGAATAGCAGGGCAGAGTGGGTTTTATAGCCTTGGTTGGCAATCAGTCAATACCTTTTTTGTCAAAAAATATCAATAATTTTTAAGTTGTGGGAAGAGATATAATTGGTCTGTAGTTGTTAAGGATATTTGTGTCACCATTCTTATTGTGGATGTCCCTTGGGAGAATGCATCTCCGACAAAAAAAAAAAATATATATATATATATGTGTGTGTGTGTGTGTGTTGGATTTACAACAACTACATTAACAAGACGTTATTTGAAATTTCCCAATTTTAATTGGTAACAATATTGTGACGCCGGCGAGAAGAAAGGAACACAAACACAGACGAAAATGTTATAAACTTGTATTTACATGAAAAGAGAGAAAAGAAGAAAGGATAGGCTCTTGCAAACAGTCGGGATTGCGGAACTTATCTGAAAGATGCATCATTTTAACAGTTTATATTTCCTGTGTCGTTTTGGCTTGGTTGAAGAAATAGAGCCATGACTTTTGTGCTTCAGTTGCTGTCAAATCCCCTCACGTATCCTGGGTCTAGATGACAAAGAGCAGACGGGGAGGTATTGTCTGTAAGGTCCCAACAAGCAAAAGAGGAAGGGAGTTTGTAAAACCCGCTCAAGTGGGGAGTTTGTTGAAAATCTAAAAAGGTAGCCCGTGATTAGTTGTTTTTCATCCAATCACGGGGCACCCAGTTGGCGACTCCGTAATAATTTCTATAACGTCTTATATTACATTTGTCTGACCATTCGTCCATTTCTAGACATCTACAACAACATTCCTCTCTACATTCACAATATAGAAAAATTAATGATAGATAATACAATTATTCTACACAGAGAAAACAACAGAAGCAAACTACAAATTCTCGAGGCAATATTCATTAAAAAACTTAAGTCGTCAATTAATACAATCCGCTATGAATACTGTAGTAATATTCTAAAATATTTGTAAAAAGAACAGTTTTTCATGCTTTAACACGTGCATGACCATGACATTGCAACATATGAAAAAATTCCAATTAGGATAAATTTTCATGTTCTAATGAATGCTAAGCAATTTGTCAACCGTTATATTTGAAGCAGAAAAATAAACAAGTAACTTTTAGTAGCACAGTTTTGCGGTTATTTTTTGTTACCATAAATCACACCTCTGAAGATAATCTCGGAAAGAGATTGAAAGTACTTGGGTACATTGAGAAATGAATGATAATATCATCTGTCAACGTTACAGCTCATTTATGACATCTTTTAATTATAATACGCAAAAAATTATACGTGAGTATAAACGGATTTTATTAAAAATAAGCTAACACAATGTTTGCAGTTTATTTAATCTGACATATATATATATATATATATATATATATATATATATATATATATATATACGAACACACGCATACTATTACTTCTTTGAATAGACGTCTTACATGTCACCTATCCAAAAAAAGTGCAATAAAAATATTTATTAATCCATAATTTGCAGAAAAAATGTTCGAAAATCCAAACATAGTATTTAAATCACGATATCAAGAACATCTTGCTATAAGAGAGGCACAATATATCAAACAATTCTCTCCCACCATCAATGTTACATTATTCAACGGTGGAAATGGAGTTTTGAATTTTTTTTTTTTTAAATAATAAGGCGCACACGTAATTTCTAGTCACGTGATAGCTTTTAAAGAACGCTCCTTTTCAAAAACACAAAATAAATTACATTACAGTCAAGACAGGGAAAAATAACATCGGATAAATAACAACCTTGAGAATGGCCTGTGAAGTGGCTGAAAGCGCTTGAAAAGTCAATAATTATGAAATATTTTTACATTCCATATCTCCAACAAAAAGAAAAAAATTAAGAAAAAAATTCAATAAAAAATTAATAAAATTTTCTTTGTCGGTCGTTTTTAACAAAATATGTTTTTTTTTAAAAAAAAAAAGATAGCTCTCCATATACATATATACAATTTGTGGTATTTTTCAGGTGATATGGCTGGCATAGGTCTTGGCATGCTACTGGTTGGACTTGTTGTTGGAGGCTTACTAACGAAGTATATTGTCAAGAAAAGAATGAATGACAAATTCAAAGCCGTGAAATTTGATACACAAATGGAATAAGCTGAAAGGTTTATTTTTATGGAAGCTGGTGGACAGAAACTTTTAGCACTGGAACATCTGGGTGAGGGTGATTGTACATCTGGGTGAGGGTAAAGAAAGTATACCTGTTGGTTCATGAGTGGGTCAATGATTAAAAGTTAACACGTTAGAAATGATCACAGCATAACTGACTTGTAATAAAATCGAATGGCTATTGTGAGAATTTTTTATGTACGTATATATTTTCGCAAAGTATATATATATATATATATATATATATATATATGTACATATTATAAGATAATATGTATTTTTATTAATATGTATATTTATTAATGTATATGTTTAAGAGCACTGTTAATATTAATAAATATATATATGGGGATACACACTTGCATTAAAATATTATCCAGGTGTTAATAAACCCCTGAACGAAACTTTTATGCAAGTGTGTATTCGCATATGTATATTTATTAATTCAAATATATATATATATATATATATATAGTTTTAAGGTATGCTATATTTATGAGGTAAATGTGCTCAATCAGGATAGATCGTGTGTAAATAATGAAATATAAAAGTGGACACTGAGGTCAAAATCGAGTCGCAACAGCCTGTTTTATACTTGAACGCAATATTCACATCTGATGATCATGTTCAAGCCCGAAGCAGGCTGTCACCACTCAGTGTTGATTTCAGTGCCCACTCTCATATATATATATATATATATATATATATATATATATATATATATATATATTTAGTGTATCGAGGCAGCAAATAATTTTCTAAACATATACTGATAAATATAAGAGACAATGAATGTCTATTATGTTTAATCATGAGCCGTTCTAAACGTCGTATTTTGGTTTTAATTTCAGTCATAGAATCGCATTGCAAATTTGCGAACTGCGTTTGTTATTTTTAGTAACTATTGCTGTTGCCTAGCGGAGTTTTATGTCAACACAAAATAAAATCGTCGGTGATGGTGTATGTTATTGTGTTACCGTTTTAATAACCTCTGTGAAGATGGCTCATGTGAGCCGAAAACTTAGAACCAAATTAATAAAAAATTATCCAAAGGTTGGAGAATTTTTGTCTTTATTTTCAACTGAAATTAAAGCCAAAATACGACGTTTAGAACGGCTCATGATTAAACATAATATACATTCATAGTCTCTTATATTTAACAGTATATGTTTAGAATATATATATATATATATATATATATATATATATATATATATATATATATATAAGGGAATTACTACTCAAACACGGGTATCCACCCAAAATACTGTTTGTAGTAGTTAAAATAATTCGGATTAAAAAATAAAATCAATGAATTTCTTAGAAATATATCTATATATCTGTGTGTGTGTGTGCGCGCGCGCGCGTGTGCAAAAATATCAAATAAGGTGTATCTGTAAAAGGACTTATATGAATAAAGACAAATGGAAAACTATCAATGGCTTCCCCTAAGGGAATCGCAGGTTCGAATCCTGTCGGAATTATGTTTTTTCTCGAATATTCAGGCCGGCAGATAAAAAGAAATAAATGTATTGTTTAATAAATACGTGTATCCACTAAAAGTAACGTTTAAGTAATAAAAATATATTTAAGTATATAAGCGAGATTTCTAGTATTATCTAACAGCACATTTATGGACACGGTAGATACCTCCTTTGGTATAATCCCTTAAATTCCTTAGTATCACATATAAATGAAATTTTCAAAAGCCAAAACTTTGTATTTGACATTGCTATTTTATTAAAAGATGAGCACAAACCATGACAGAGAAAATACGTAGAAAGAATATTAATAAATAACCAGCATAGAATAACTACTTTTCAGATGCACTTTTTTTTTTTTTTTAATCATCTCACCCCAAGCAAGGCATTCCACTGCCACTATTGCGCATGGGGCTACATAGGGGAAGGTCAAGAGAAGGAGTGGTTAGACATAGGGAATGTCAGGAGAAAGGTGACAGATGAGTAAGGATAGCGAGGATGAGGGTCGGGCAGGTGGGAAGAGTGCTTGATAGAATGGGAGCAGGTTAGTGTGTTAGGAGGTGTGTATTGACCTTACATTTAAACTCCTGGAGATTGTAGCCGTCGGGGAAGCAATCGTTTGGAAGAGAATTCCACAGTCGGGAAGTGCGAGGAAAGAAACTGTTGGAGTAGAAGTTACGGCTGCATTTTATCGGTTTCACTGTAAAAGGGTGGGATCTAGTTGCTAATCTAGTATTTCGTGCAAATTCGTATTTTACAGATCACCAATACTGGTAACACCTATACTCAAAAAATGTAAGATTCACACGTTTGCAGACACACTTAACTAGTATAACACATTCACTTGCAACATTTGTTATACGATTAAAATACATAGTATCCCAATTTTGTAAGGTACGCTTAAAATACGCTAGCATTTCAAATACTGAGCTGGATTCAAACCGTCATTAGGTTTGACCTGCTTTGACCTCTCGGCTACGGGGAATAGTGCCTTTCAAGATTTTTTGCTGACTTTCGAAACAAACATATCTATCCAATTTCGTATTGTAACATAAAACAAAGTCATTCATAAAGAAAAGAATCGATTTTTTATGTATTATTCCGAATATTCGAGAAATATTATTAGAAAAATATAACGTATATTTTTCTAAAATCTTTCAAATATTCAGACCGGTAAACGAATTCGTTTTAATAAATAAACGTAGCGTCTACTCAAATACGAGTCAATCATTCAATTAAGTGCCATACGTGATACACGCTTGGGCGATCATGTCTCGAAAGAGACAGAAGATTATCCTGCAGTAGGTTGCCATTGCTTTCTGCGCTAGACTGGTTGCCAACCAAGGCTATAGAACCCAATCTGTCCTGTTATTTGACCCATAACTGGAAGGAAGAGACGGATTAATACCTTTCCCAAGGGTATTTGCGCGTAAGTGAATGCAATGAATTCGTTTGGAATTCGAACTCGGCCCCCCAATTTCTCGTTCCGAACCGATATCCAATGCTCCACAAACGCAAATACGAGTAGCCATTAAAAATAACGTTTAAGTTATAAAGATCTGTCGGATTAATAAATAAAAAATCCATTCCTTTCTTTATATATATATATATGTGTGTGTGTGTGTGTGTGTGTGTGTGTGTGTGTGTGTGTGTGTGTGTGTGTGTGTGTGTTGCTTAAAATTTCTATATTCATACCTTATTAAGAGTGCTCGATACTTAGTAAAGCATTATATAAGTTTATAATAAAAACATTTTACTGCAACACAAGTCACTGTGTTTCGGTACTAAGTTATTAATAAGCAACCACTGAAACACAATGGCTCTTACGTTGCAGTAAACTATGTTTTTCTTATAATAAAAATATTACTGTATATATATTATATAATATATATACAGTAATATAACGTTTAAGTGCCACTCCATACTAAAGATGGAGTGGCACTTGGTCTAATAATTGTATTCAGGCGAGACACTGACAGTCAGCATACAATTTTGATTTCTATGTAGTAAATCAGTTAGGTGCCATACGTGATACACGCTTTGGGCGATCATGTCTCGAAAGAGACATGACTGACTGGACAGAAGATTATTCCACAGCAGTTTGCCATTGCTTTCAGCGGTAGACTGGTTGCCAGCCAAGGCTATAGAACCCAATCTGTCCTATTATTTGACTCATAGGTAGAGGGGGAAGAGATGTATTATATTATTAAGTAGTAATTAGTGGGGTATCAGTTTATTACTTTATAACAATATAAAACTGATTCCCACTTTATGCCCAGTAGAAGCTTTAATCATGTTTTCAGCTATTATATTCAGTCAGTCAGTTAAGTGCCATACGTGATACACGCTTGGGCGATCATGTTTCGAAAGAGACATGAGTGACTGGGCAGAAGATTATCTCGTAGTAGTTTGCCATTACTTTCTGCGGTAGACTGGTTGCTAGCCAAGACTATAGAACCCAATCTGTCCTATTATTTAACCCATATCGGGAGGGAAGAGACCAATTAATACCTTTCCCAAGGGTAGTTGTGCGGAAATGAATGCAAAAAATTCAAGCAGAATTCGAACTCGGCTCATATATATAGTATGTTTCTATTATTGGCATGTTTATTGTCATGCAATAATTATTTCGGACAGGCATCCTAATCTTGGTTTTGTCTTTCACGAAGGCTTACGGTCATATCACGTTGAGCCTGGTCAGTACTTAGATGGGTGACCGCTTGGGAATACCAGGTGCTGTAAGCGTTTAGTGACTGATGTACGTCGTGGTGCAGTGTATATCGGCTCGGAAAGAGAAATCGGTGAGCCGTGTTCAAATTCCAGTTGAATACCCTGCACTCATTAAAACTAGTACTCTTTGGTAAAGGTATTAATCCGTCCCTTCCCGCCAGTTATGGGTTAAATAACAAGAGTAGGACTTGGGGACCCTGCCCTTAAAAAACAAATCCCAATGAATCTTGATACTCGAAAAGAAAAAAGTATTACTAGACACAAAAAACTTATATAAAAACAACCATAAAATGTTGAAAGAAAAAGGTATTACCAGCAATAAATAAATAAAAATTTTCTCAGTTAATGATAATCAAAATTTGAGTGGCTATATTTGCCTTCTATGGCAAAAGGGTTAATAACAGGAATCAAATCTAAATTCCTTTTTTAGTCTGGGAAACTGCTTCACAAGCCAAGTATGTTTTACTATCATACTACACTAGCAGTGTGGCCCGGACTCAGCCTAAAGAATATTTGTGTGAAGTTTGGTGAGAATCGGATAAAAATAGTGGACTTGTATAAAGGGCATACAGACAGATAAACAGACACACACACAAACATCTTGCCTTTTATATAAATATATATTATCGATTTTCTGCACTATTGTAAGAACTGCAACTTTGAAAGTTCTGAATATCATTACTTATGTCTTTTTCTATGAGTGTATCAAATTTGATTAAAATCGGACTACTTCTTCTTTAACCCGATTTTTTCGATTATCGATTTTCGATATTTATCGGGGGTACCTCGACACAAACCCTAGCTAAGAACACCCGCAGACGCTTATATTACAACTGTGTAAATTTTCAAGAAAATCGGTTCAGGCGTTTCAGAGGTTATAGTTAACAGACACACACACACACACAGACAAACTTCCATTTATAAATAAGTTTAGATAAAGCTATTATAACAAAGTCTCAATTATTCGATTTAATAATGTAAGAAACTTTTTACACAGTCAAAGCTAATAACATTTTGTGCGGATATATCCGCTTTATGCAACAAAAAGATAAAATGTCCTTTTTAATGGATACTCATATTTAAGTAAACGCTTTGTTTATTTTAAACAGTATTTTATTTCATCTACCAGCATGAGCCTTTAAGAAAACTGCACCCTTCAGTAGAATTCGAACCTGCATCCCCTTTTCAGGACAAAACTTCGTTTGATACGACGTACTTTTGACCATACCACTACGAAGAGTTTCATAATGAAGCAAGGTTTTGTTAAAAGCCAATTAATAGCTTCGGTAAAAAATATGGATTTTTTTTTTTTGTGGTGGGAAGGGTTTTGTTTGTTTTAAAATCTTTTATAAGAAGAATTTACACGCGTTCGTAATTTTCATCCATTTTTGTAATTGTTTTAATAAATTCTTTCTTTCTTTTATGTCTTGAAAAACGTCTTACAATGTTTTGATTGGTGTTTCTTTTATAAAAAGTAACAAATAAAAAAACAATGGCGTTTACTTATCTTTGTTAAGTGTTTTAAGCGTTTTAAACATCTCTTTAACGTGTCCTCTTATTTCATGAGTTTTTTTTTTTCAGTGAACGTTTTTTCCTTTTTAATATGAATATAGTACTTCCACTCTTCATTATAAATTTTCCATACCTGATTTTCAAATGAAATTTTTAAAATAAATAAGTTATATTTTAGGTTTAAAATTAGTTTTAATTGAAAGTCAAGAGATTAAATTTAGTCATTCCAGTAAACAAAATACACTGGCGTATTTTAAAGCGAAATTATATTGATTGGAATCTAAAAATTTTTAAGATTAAAAAAAAAATTAAAAGTACCGCCATTTTTTTGATTGATCGACACATTTTTAAACAGTAGCCACATTCCTGTTTTAAAAATCTGGCAAAAATAAAATATACGTCACTGACACGTTATTGAAGTCAATTGTTTTAAGTTAAAACTTACCTTTATCTGTTTTCATACAAATGTACTTGCTTACTCTTTGAAATATTTGCTATAAGTTTTTATCAGTTAAGGTAATCCGAGCTACACTGCTTATCTCAAGTGTTGATTGACATAATGACAACCGGAAGTTGTTAACAAGGCTAAAGTAGGGAGGCCGAATTGTAGTCTTCATGCATTAATTACATACCCTAGCCGAACACGTTGAGGAAGAAATTTAACAATAATTTTTAAACTTTTTATATATAATTTTTATATATAATTAAAACATTTAAAAAAATGAAAATAATCCTTGTAAAAATTCATTATTCAGTGAATTTTGTTTTCTTTTCAGACTATGATATGCTTAATTTATATTGTTCATAAAAGCAATCAGAATTTTATCCACATAAAAATTGGAATAGTTATTGCATTTTTCGCAATTCGGACCTATTTTTTAGAAAAAGGGCTCTATTGGAGAAAAAAAAACTGTTGATTAGCATTCCCCAGTGACTCCTGAATGTAATTATATTAGGCTTATTGTGGAAAAATTCGAATTTTTAAGCATTTGTTGAAATTAATTGGTAGGGGGTAACATATGTAATAAAAATATATTTTTACCAATATTTTATACAAAATAATTATTTCAACATTGATTTCAGTCAATTAGGAATAAGTCCTGACATTTTCATCAAAATTCGACTATTATTTGATTTTTGCGAGAATTTCCAAAATAATGTGTCTTTCACTGTTAAAAATGTGCATTGTGCAATATTACGTTTTTTTATACTTATTAACGTTGCGGCAATTTAGGGCTCGCACAGACTTTCTACAAAAATTTCGAACGTTTTAAAAATAATTAAAAAATTTAAAAAATAATTAAAAAATTCTTTGATCTATCCTCTTAATAATAATATAAACATTTTGCCGATAAAACTTTGTTTTTATTTAGTTTGGGGACTTTTTCCTTCATACTCTGCTGTTTTTTCAGTGATTATGCGGAGGTACCTAAATAAGATGAACATTTGGCTGATTAATAACAAATGTTTGATTATAAGAATAAACAAAAAAAAACTAAATGTAATGAATATTTTCGCTTTTTGAGGCCACCGTAAATTCTAAAGATTTATTAAATTTTCTTGTTTGTCTTTCTTTAATCTTTGATATTCACTATCACAAGCTCAGTAACCTATTAAAGTCAGTTTCACGATGTGCACTGGAAATATATCGGTTATGGACTGAGAAATCGAAGAGCCGAGTTCAAATTTCAGTTGAATTCGTTTCAAAAGCCCGTAGGAAAGTTATAAATCCATCGCTCAAGCTATTGGCAGGACAGATTGGGTTCTATAGCCTTGGCTGGTAACCAGTCTACCAGAGAAAGAAATGGCAACCCAGCGCGGGAAAATCTTCTGCCTAATCAGTCACAAATCAAAAGAGACATGATCGCCTAAACGTGTATCACATAAGGCACTGAACTAAATGATCTGGATAAAAGGATTGAATAGCAGGATAGATTGGGTTCTATAACCTTGGATGGCAACCAGTCTACCACAGAAAGAAATGGCAAACTACTACGGGAAAATCATCTGACTAATTAATCATGGATCAAAAGAGACATGATCGCCTAAACGTGTATCACATATGGCTCTGAACTGGCTGATCTGGATAAAAGGACTGAATAGCAGGATAGATTGGGTTCTATAGCCTTGGATATCAACCTGTCTACCACAGTAAGAAATGTCAAACTACTACGGGAAAATCATCTGACTAATTAATCATGGATCAAAAGAGACATGATCGCCTAAACGTGTATCACATATGGCGCTGAACTGAATGATCTGGATAAAAGGATTGAATAACAGGGTAGATTGGGTTCTATAGCCTTGGATGGCAACCAGTCTACCAGAGAAATAAATGGCAAACTACTACGGGAAAATAATCTGCCTAATCAAAAGAGACATGATCGCCTAAACGTGTATCACATAAGGCACTGAACTGACTGATCTAGATAAAAGAATTGAATAGCAGGATAGATTGCGTTCTATAGCCTTGGTTGTCAACCTGTCTACCACAGTAAGAAATGGCAAACTACTACGGGAAAATCATCTGACTAATTAATCATGGATCAAAAGAGACATGATCGCCTAAACGTGTATCACATATGGCTCTGAACTGTCTGATCTGGATAAAAGGACTGAATAGCAGGATAGATTGAGTTCTATAGCCTTGGATGGCAACCAGTCTACCAGAGAAAGAAATGGCAAACTACTACGGGAAAATCATCTTCCTAATCAATCATGGATCAAAAGAGACATGATCGAAACTTACAATTTAGGCCCGCGTCCTAAGTGCGATATTGAATAGACATGCCGGCGATAATGTGAACACTTTTTGTACCAAGGAAGCGTACCGTTTTGCATAGTCATTTCGGTTAGATCTTTACATTTACGGTTACATTTCTAGAGATAAGAAGAAACGCAGAAGCGGATGAATTTATTAACACGACAAAGAAAGAAAATTGAAGACAGAGACGCAAAATTGGCAGATAGTTTCTCAAGTTGTGACAAAGTACTACTGTATAATGAAAGGGTCGTGATACCAAAGTCACTTCAAAGGAGAATCTTAAAAGACTTTCATGTCATCACTAATGAGAAGCTATGTGTAGTGGCCAAAAATGGATGAGGATATCACACAGATGGCGGAAAAGTGTAAGGGCTGTGCGGCGGTAGCAAAATCGCCACCAATTATACAAAAACCTTGGCCAAAGGCGAACAAACCGAGGTCAAGAATACACGAAGACTACGCAGGACTTATAAATGGCTACTACTATTTTATAGTAGTAGACAGCTTTAGTAAATGGCCGGAAGTTTTTAGATATAAATATCCAACAACCGACAATACTATAAACTGTTTGCATGAACTATTTGCGAGGTTTTTGAGGTTTTAGTTACAGATAATGGTACACAATTCACGTCAGGTGATTTTAAACATTTTTGTGAAATGTACCTAATATGACATATAAAAACAGCTCCCTATCACCCACGATCAAATGGGCTTGCCGAAAGGTTTGTAGATACGCTTAAGAGGGCGTTAAAAAAGCGATAGACACACCATCAGAAAAAGCGATTACAGCAATTCCTACAAGTCATTTTATATACTTTAATCCGAAACTTGCAATTTAGTCTCTGGCATGCAGCCTAAGTGCGATATTAATTAGACATGCCGGCAATATTGTGAACTCATTTTATACCAAATAAACGTATCGTTTTACATAGTTCTTTTGAATCTTTACAATTAAATGTCTGGCATCAAACACCAAGTAGTCATACCGGCGATGATTTTAACACTTATTGTAACAAATGAACGTCCTTTACATTTAAGTGTCTGGTACTAAACATACATGCATTTTCGAATATTCATGAAGGTGATAATTTTAGCACTTTTTGGACGATATAAACGTGTCTTTTACATAGTTCTGTTGGAACCTTGCAATTGAGAGTCTGGCACTAAACATAAGTGCATTTTTCAATAGTCATGCCGCCGATAATTTTTTTCCATTTTTGTACCAAATAATCGTGTCATTTTTGTTGGAACCTTGCAATTAAGTATCTGGCACAAAAGACAAATGCATTTTTGAAGATTCATGCCGGCGATAATTTTAACACCTTTTGTACTAAATAAATGTGTCGTTTTACATAGTCAGGTCTGTTGGAACCTCACAATTACCTGTCTGGCACGAAAGACAAGTGCATTTTTAAATAGTCATGCCGGAGATAATTTTTTTAACTTTTAACTAAATACAAGTGCCGTCTTCAATTGTCTGTTCTGTTGGAACGTTGCAATTTATCCTCTCGCACCGAACACTTCTATAGATTCGAATAGTGACGGCGGCAATAATTTAAAGTTTTTTTTGTACCAAATAGAATTGCCGTCTTAAATCGTCACTCATATTAGTACGTTTCAACCATGTCCTTGGTACCAAACACAAGTGCTTTCTCGAATAATCATGACGTTAAGAATTTTCAAAGTTTTTTTCTACAAAATACAAGTGTCATTTTAAGTAGTCACTCTTTTTGGAACTTTGCGATTCAGTCGCTGACGTTAAAAAGAGGTAGTGCTTGCCTGGGATAATTTATAACTTTTTTGTACCAATTACAAGTCCTGTCTTGAGTTGTCAATCCTGGTGGAACGCGTCAGTTTGGTCTCTGGTCTTAAGCACAAGTCCTGTCTTGAATTATCAATCCTGGTGGAACGCGTCAGTTTAGTCTCTGGTCTTAAGCACAAGTCCTGTCTTGAATTGTCAATCCTGGTGGAACGCGTCAGTTTAGTCTCTGGTCTTAAGCACAAGTGCTGGCTGGAATAATCAAGCCGGAGATCATTTTATTTATCTTTTGTATCAAATACAAATCCTGTCTTAAATAGTCAATTGTTTTGGAACGTTGCAAGTTAGTCTCTGGCACCCAACACAACTTCTGTGCCGAATAGTTATGCTGGTGACAATTTAAAACTTTCTGTACCAAATGCAAGTGTCGTCTTACATCGTCAGTCATGTAGAAAACTTGAAATTCAGAATCTGGCACCAAACACAAGTGTTGTCTCGAATGACGGCGATAATTTTAAAACGTTTGTACCAAATCCAAGTGCCTTTTTGAATCGTTAGTCCTGTGGGTGTGTTGCAATTTACTTTCTTTTAAAAACACTAGTGCTTTCTCGAATTGTCAGGCTGGTCGAAATGTTTCTGCGTTGTCTTTTGTAATAAATGCAAGTGTCATCTGAAACAACTTGGCGGGTGGGAATGTTTAAACTTACTCTCTGGTATCAAAAACAAGAGCCGTGACAAATACAATACCCGTGGGAGTGTTTAATAATACCTTTCTACTAAATACAAGTGCTTTCATAAACATTCAATCCTGTGCGAATGTTTTACTTTACTTTCTCGTAACAAACACTATTTCTGTCATACCGTTCAAAATGTTTCTGAAGCTTGTAGGGAGATGGTTAATTTTTCTTTAAATCTGCCTTGTATCATACTTAACCAAACTCCCTTCGACTTACAAGTTTTATTCAAAATTATCATCATCAGAATTATCAGGAGGTTTTCATCAAAAGGTTAAAGCTGATTGGAATGCGTGAATTATTGTAGAAGAGTGGAATAATAAAATATTACATTTTGCATTTTAAAATAGAAATTTAATAAAAGGAAAAAAATAACAAGAATTCGTGGAAATTAATGTTCAGTGAGAAAGTTAAAGGTATCAAGAGTTGTAGAAAATGTTCATAGTAGTAATTGTTGGAAAGAGTTTATGCGTACGTATGTATGTAAGTGTGTATTCAGTAGAAATGTCTTTGGATGGAGAAGAAGAAGTAAAAGAAATTAGCACGCGAGAAGGAAAGAGAACGAGAACAAGGTGCGACCTGACCTTATCTCCCGGTCGATTTAAAGTTGAAGTTACATTTTAGTTTTGTCTTTTTCGCTGCTCCCATCTGGGACTGACTCTTATCAAGTCCTTTTATTTTATGTTAATAGTCAGTGCAAATTCTTTATAGTTGAACTGAGTAATCAGTTGTTGGAGTCCTGTTCGGCACGTGTTGCCATTTCTTTGATGCGGATTGGTCTTTGGTCTTTGCCTTATGATGAGCCACTTTAAACTGTTCACTATTGTTCCTTGTATGTAAGTATACACCTTCTTTGTATTGCCTGAACGTACAGCTCAATAACCTAGAAACTGAAATGCTAAACAAAGTTGGTGCTAAAACGCATCCTTCTTATAAGCCCGCTCTTAATTGGGAATTTCATTGAAGTTTTACCATTATAGCTGGCTTCATTTTGCATGTTTTCATGGAAGAAAATTATCATGCCCAGAATCTGTGACAGCCAATTGTCATTAGCAACTGAAAAAGAGTTTTCTGTTAACGGGGTCGAACCCCATTAAAAAACAGAAACCGTTCAATACGTAATCACAATTTTCCTGTCTAGAAATTACATTTTCATATTCATTTCTCTTGCCTTCTCTCTGTCATTCATATTGCTAGAAATTCCCAGTCAATTCAGCTGTTTCTTTTTCTCTCTCACTCTATCTCTCTTTCTAAATGACTTTTCTTTCTTTTTCATCTTCAATTTATTTCTTTGCTCCACTAAATATCTTGTCTCTTTCTCCTTCATCTTTAATTTCTTATAATTTGTTCATTAAATGGCTTTTTTCTTTCTTTTTCTTCTTTAATTTCTTTTCTTTCTTTTATCTAAAAATTATTTTCCTTTAGATTTGATCCACTTTTTTATTTTTTTTAGAGTTTTCCTGTTTTCTTTTTTCAACATTTCTTCTTTTCTGTTTAATTCATGCTCTCTTTTCTTCATCCATTTTTCACCTAGCTCCCAAATCTGCGATCACGTGATCAGCATTCGTCCTTTTATTCAATTAACCTTTGAATCGTTAATTAATTTCACATAAACCCAGTTGCTTAAGAATAAAGAGACACAAAGGCCTCGGGTGGCTGCAGTGCTGGGAGACGCAAATCCGCAGAGAAAATCGCTCTATACGCCGTACATCTCTCGCCACCCGCTGCAGTCCACTATTTTTCTCATCGTTTTCTCTTTTCTCCTTTGACGAATATCTTTCTTTCTCGATTTCACGCTTGAGCTCTCATAATGGCGCCTGCTTCTCAGACTTTTCCCTCTTTTCCTTTCAACTGAATTATCTCACCTTCTCTCTCTTTCTTTCACTGTACCTATATATATATATATTGGGCGTGTTTGTAAGCGCTAAAAAGCCTGGACGCTCGTGGCCTACGCCAATTCGGTCGGGTTTCGATCCTGGGTTAGGAAGCGACCAGAGTCTAAGCCGTACTGATGAGCTGTAATACAGCGAAACAGATCTCTGTCTGCGGATGACTATATATATATATATAGCGATGATCCACGTATAGTCTTAATATGTATAGAAAAAATAGGACGGTCTGAAATATAAAATATAATACTAGAAATAAACAAATACTGTCAAAAAATTCATTTTTAAACTCACAACTTTTTAATAATTTTTCATATATATATATATATATATATATATATATATATATATATATATATATATATATATATATATCATACGCTAAAAAGTCTACTTTCTTCTGTCGAACTCCCATAGCTCAGAGGTAGAATCACCGACTGACGCCAATTCGGTCGGGTTTCAATCCTGGGTTAAAAAGCAATCGGATGTCTAACCGTACTGATGAGCTGTATGCGGATGATTATATATATATATATATATATATATATATATATATATGTCCAGTCCGTAAACAGTGAGGATAATCCAACAAGCTGCACAGTCACATTTGTATGTGTATATGAAGATGTGTGCGCACATGTGTATATGGATATAAGTTAGTGTACATGGGTGGATTAATTCGTGAGGTTACACATACATATGTATCCATGGAATTAGAAGTAGGCGGTTAATGATTTGGTGGTCAACATCTTCGCGACTGGTCTGAATACCCCCAACTGATATGACGCTAATGCCTCTGTCCGGACTCTTTTTTTTTCCTTTTTTTCTTTTTTTCTTATTTTTTTAATTTTTCACTTCAGTTAAAGGAAATGCTTATTCCGGCAAAAAATTTTGTACCAAATGGAACGAATAGTGTGTGGTCTGATGAAATGAGCTAATTTAGTTCATTGAAATGAATTACAATTTATAACTAATTTAAATGACGTGTTGAGTTTTCCTTTATATATATATATATATTTTTTTTTTAATCATTTCACCCCGAGCAAGGCAGAAATGCCACTGATGTGCAGGGGGTTACACAAATGTAGAAGGATTAATTAGAAAAGAGTGAGGAGTACAAGCTAGTTAGAAAGGAACAATAGAAAGCTGAGAAAGCAGGTGCAATGACAGATACATGGGCGGAGAGAACGTGAAGATTATACAGGGGAGGGGAGAGAGCTAGAGTCCAGTGGTTAGTAGGTGAGTATTAACTTTGCTTTTAAATTTCTGGAGGTCGTAGCCGTCAGGAAAGCAAGAATACGGGAGTGAGTTCCACAGGCGGGAAGTGCGAGAGAGGAAGCTGCAGGAGTAGAATTGTCGTCTGCGTTTGGCTAACCTGACTGTGAATGGGTGGGACCCAGTTGCCAGTCTGGTTGCACGGGTAAACACCTGTTGAGGAGGCATCAGTGACTTAAGCTCATCCGAGCAAAAGCCATGAAAGTATTTATAGAAGAGACAGAGGGAGGCCACATTTCGACGATGGGAAAGTGGCTGCAGACGAGTCGCCAGATCAGTACCTATCACATTACAGACTCTCCTTTGGAGCTTGTCAAGAACACTGAGGAGAACGGCAGGGGCACCTGACCATAAATGGCAGCAGTACTCCATGCACGGACGGATGGTTGACTTGTATATATGCAGGATGGATTCAGGTGGAAAAAACATCCTGGATCGACATAGTGACCCAATCTTCTTAGCAGTAGATTTTGCTATGGATTCAATATAGTGCTTCCATTTGAGGTCTGAGGACAGGGTAAGTCCGAGGAGGCGTAGTGTATTACTCTCCGGGAGAATCATCTGGTCCATGCTTATGGGAGGCAGAAGAGGTTGCCTGTAATGGTTGACAGACAACAGCTTGGTCTTAGAGGAATTGAAGTTGACAAGCCACTTCTTGCCCCAGTTCACCACAGAGTGTAGATCCCGCTCAAGGTCAGCAGCGAGATTATGTCTGTCCGCCACGACAGGTTTCTTACTGGAGCGGGAGTATATTGTAGTGTCATCTGCGTAGATGCCTACTTGGGACTTGATCTCATCTGGGAGGTCGTTGATGAAAATAAGGAAGAGCGTCGGGCCCAGGATAGAGCCTTGTGGGACACCAGCATTCGTGCTGTAGGACGAAGAGGCACGCCCATTCAGAACGACCTTCATTTTGCGGTCATTTAAGAAAGATTGGATTAGGTCAAGCAGGCGACCGGTAATACCATAACCGCGTAGTTTGCATAGGAGGCCAGGGTGCCAAACCCTGTCGAAAGCCTTGGAGATATCCAGAGCAACCGCGCGAGCCTCGTCAGACTCATCAAGGGCCTGTAGCATGTACTCCGTTACAGTTGTTAGCAGGTCGGCTGTGGACCTGTCAAATCGGAATCCATATTGCCTGTCGGAGAACAGTTTGTGGGCGGTGAGATGATGAACTATTTCGGCATTGATTATAGCCTCGAACACTTTCCCGAATATCGGTAGAAGACTGATAGGGCGATAGTTGGATGGGTCCGGGGGTTCACCACAGTTCTTAAAGACAGGAACGACTGAAGAGAATTTCCAGCATGCAGGAAAGCAGGAAGCAGAAAGGCAGTAGTTAAACAGTTTAGAGAGGACAGGGGAAAGTTCAGGGGCACACCTCTTAAGGACTATCACCGGGATTCCATCGTCTCCACACGCCTTATGGGGGTCGAGTTTTGAAATTACTCTGGATACTATTGTCGGGGTAATATATACGTCGTGCAGTTTGGCCTCAGTTCTAATAGGGAAGTCGGGTGGGTGCACTCCGGACGAGTCGAATGTGGAGTTGGATGAGAATCTGCGGGCAAAGCACTCAGCTTTGTCCGCAGATGACGTGAGAACATCAAATCCATGGATTAAAGGAGGTATTGAGGATTTCCTATTGTTGAGCACTCGTTTACAAATCCTCCAATAGTCCTTGGAGCCGAACTTGCGGTCAGCTATGTGCTGTCGCATTCTCTCAGCAAACAACTGTTTGGCGTCATTTAGGGTTCTCTTGCACTCACTGCGAGCAGATGTGAACAGGCGCCTATTGTGATCAGTTGGCTGTCTCCGGAATAGACGGAAGTAATGGTTCCTGTGGGCAATGGCGGCTGAGCAGGCCGGAGAGAACCACGGAGAGGAATGAGGTTTTAAGCAATACTTCCTGGTGGGTATGAAGGCATCAATGCCAGCTTTCACCCATGACGAGACCTCAGAGGCACAGTCATCAACTGATAGGTCAAACACTTTTCCCCAAGGGACGTCGCAGAGGAAATCGCGAAAGGCATCCCAGTCAGCTTTTTGGTAGAGGTAGGAGGTTCTATAAGTAGGGGGATCCTGGGGGGAGTGAGATTGGAAATAAATACTGAGGGAGACTACAGCGTGGTCGGAGTTGCCGAGAGGGCAAAGCTGCGAGACTTGACAGGCGTCGGGCGCAGAGGTGAAACATATATCTAGCAGTGAGGAATGACCCGAGGGTGTGCTTGGGAAGCGAGTGGGGAAGTCCACCACTTGCGTAAGGGATTGGGAGATAGCAAAGTTCATGGCGTGAATGCCCGCCGAATCAGTAACAGCGTTTTCAAGCCACTCAGAGTGATGGGCATTGAGGTCTCCAAATACAAATATGTGGGCAAATGGGTGATAGGAAATAGCCTTATCTATGTCGTCGGCAATGCTATCTAGTAGGGAGCAGTCAGGAGAGGAGGGAGAACGGTAAAGGAAGAATAGGTAGCTAACCGAACTGAGGAGAGACAAGCGGAGACATATGTATTGGTGGTCAGTAGATTCGAGTGAAGTCACCCTAGTTATGGGGAGGTGTTCGCTGACATAAACACTCAGCCCATGCATGTGGACAGTGGAATCCTTCCTTAAAAGGGGAAGATAACCAGGGATGAAGAGGTCAGAGGAGGGAGTAGCTGAGTTGAGGTTAGTTTCGCAGAGCGCGAGGATGTCAGGGGACTTTTCATGCAGGAACGCTTCTACACTAGCAAAGTTAGTACGAATGCCTCGGATATTAATGAAGGAGAGGTTAATGGGCTTAGGTGGTTTGGATTTAACTGGTTTAGGGTCATATATATATATATGTCTGACTGGGCAGAAGATTTTTCAGCAGTAGCTTGCCATTACTTTCTGCGGTAAACTGGTTGCCAACCATAGCTATAGAAACCAAACCTTCTTGTAACCTAACCCATAACTGAGAGTGGGGGTGGGGGGGGTGGAACGACGTATTAATACCTTTCTCAAGGGTATGTAAATGAAACAAATTGGAACTCCAATTCGAGTCGAGGATATATATATATATATATATATATATATATATATATATATATATATTAATACAGGTTTCGTTGAATAATATAGAGATGTTTTGTCTCTTTATTTTGTGTAGGATCCGTTCGTATCGTCATTATTAGGTCTTGAGGATTTGGATTGCCTCTAGAGTTGACTTAATGCTGTATTTACTCGGGAGGTAGGGTGTGATAAGCTGGTTAATATGTTTAGTTAGATGGTATACAGAAGTAGGAATTTGGATATATGATAGGGCGGAGAGGATAATTAGGTTTGTGCGTTTTTATGTTCTATGTTCAATATATGTTAATTTTGATTCTTTGATAATGGCTTATGTTAGCCGAAAGCTTAGACCTGATAAAAAAATCAACAATTACTGTGATTTCTTGTTGTCTTTCAACAATAGCACCATCAAGCTTATCAAAGTGAAGAGAACCAACAGCTTTAGAATTCCAAGTTCTCCGGCATTTACCTTTTTAAAAAAGTATATATAAACATATATCATAGAGCGCGCACACACACACACACACACACACACACACACACACACACACACACACACACAAAAACAAAAAAACATATTTAAATCACATCAGATAAAGTATTATTCACCACAGGGGAAGCTATCTTGAAGTGCACATGATATAATTAAAGTAAGCATAAAACTTTATTATTATAATAATCGCCATATGTGATACACGCTTAGGCGATCATGTCTCGAAAGTGACTGACTGGACAGAAGATTTTCCCAAAGTAGATTGCGATGACTTTCTGCGGTAGATTGGTTGCCAATCAAGGATATAGAATCCAATCTGTCCTGTTATTTAACCCATAGCTGGAGGAAAGAGACGGATTAACACCTTTCGCATGAGTATTTGCACATCACTGAACGCAACGAACTCAACTGGAGTTTGAACTTGGCTCTCCGATTTTTCGTTCCGAATCGGTATTCACCGCACCATTTATGATGTTAAAACAAACAAAATAGATAATCAAATAAATAAATTTAATTTAATTAATTAAATAAATAAATCTCATGTGCGGCATCGTTCCCAGTCGCCATTACACATGACGTCATGCTTGGATGTTTCAAACATTTAGCTTCCCAAAAAAAATCAGGACGCCTACCAAGGGATTTAATTACCACCCAGACACAACATTGGTTCTTGATGACTGCGAAAGTCGAAAGCAAAAAATAATAAAAAACTGATCTTCGGGAAGATTATTCACAACTTCAAGCACAATACTCAACACCTTATCCAAAAATTGTTAAAATAAAATAAAAAATTAAACAGACTGACCTTGAGAGTCATTCATGAAATTGAATAAATGATAGCGATAAGAGAGAGAGAGAGAGAGAGAGAGAGGACGTGGGGATTCTATTTCTATCTATCTATCTATTTATCTATCTATCTAAATTAATTTATCAATCTATATCTCTCTCTGTTATTTTGTGTTTTACATTGTCCATTTACTCTAACACCTGGCTAGTGTTGGTTGTTAGGCTGTGTTGCCCCAGTCTTCCAATTGGGACTGGCCTATATGTTTCTAAAATCAGCATTCATCAAGTGCCGTGAATGTATTTGACCGTGAACACCAAACGGAGACTATTTACACCTGCAAAAAATGTACAATTACCTGTCTTCACCAAACACACACACACACACTTTTTTTTTCAGTTTGGTTTGAGAAACTGAAATTGCTTGAACATCAACAGAAAACGTATCATTGAAAATTAAATAATTTTCTGGTGGAAATCATAATGAATTTGTTAGAAAATTGTACGGTGAGACACAGAAACATTGGTTAAGAGATGAAAAGCACATGGGATAGATAGATAGATAGATAGATAGATAGATAGATAGATAGATAGATAGATAGATAGATAATCTTTGCAGGTATAGATAGATAGATAGATAGATAGATAGATAGATAGATAATCTTTACAGGTATAGATATATAGATAGATAGATAGATAGATAGATAGATAGATAGATAGATAGATAGATCTTTACAGGTATAGATAGATAGATAGATAGATAGATAGATAGATAGATAGATAGATAGATAATGAACAGACTGAGATAGATAGATAGATAGATAGATAGATAGATAGATAGATAGATAGATAGATAATGAACAGACTGAGATAGATAGATAGATAGATAGATAGATAGATAGATAGATAGATAGATAGATAGATAGATCTTTACAGGGATAGATAGATAGATAGATAGATAGATAGATAGATAGATAGATAGATAGATAGATAGATAGATAGATATTTCTTTCATTTCCCCTTAAAATCAGCTACCATCCCTTACTGACCGATTAGTCGAACTAATATTGCTACTGTTTACATGTTGATTCCTTCTTTCCTTCCTTTACATTTTTTTCTTTTTTCTCTTTTTACCGTTTTTTACTTTCACATCTACCTTGATTCTTCCTTTCCTTTCCTTTTCTTTCCTGTTCTCTCTCTCTCTCTCTCTCTCTCTCTCTCTCTCTCTCTCTCTCTCTCTCTCTCTCTCTCTCAATAATCTCCATCACGTACCTAATCTATGTCGAGTAAACTAACCCATCGATCAGGTATATTCTCGGGCAAGTAGCCTCACCTTTTCATTTCGAGTCATGTAAGCAGGCCGCTTAACAGCGACACCTGGAGGAATCTATATACAAGGCTTGTTCCATAAACACGGTAAGTCTATCGACACACACACACACACACACACACACACACACACACACACACACACACACACATTCTCATAATGCGTGTGTGTAATATATATCTATATATAAATAAACCACAGTTAAAAAAGGGGAAAAGTTATATCTTTGTAAACAAAAAAATAAATAAATAAATAAATAAATAATCTAATTAATTTTTGATATATACAAGAAACGCCATGATGAAAAGTAACATATATCGGTAGAGTTTAAGATGCAGAACGCAATCCATTCACATATCGAGTCATAATAATATTTAAATAAAAAAGAAGTGTTTTTTAATGTTTTTTGTTTTGTTTTCTTGTTTTTGTTTTTTTTAAAGCTGTTTAGAAAATAATTGTCGCGTAGACATTTTTACAAGATCATTTTTTTTTTTTTACGATTGTCGTCACTGGAAATATTCTCATCGCTGTTAAGTTAATAATATTGTTGATTGGCTGGTCGGTCCGAAGAGCAAATGACACAGTGCACCGTTGGATGCAATATCACCAGGATTACACTACAGTTCATTAATTGATTTATCGACACTGGACGTCTTGTGTTTGTTGTTGAAAAAAAAAAAACAGCAAACCTTTTCAAATCAAGAACCACTTCTCATGTCACTCTTATTTCTTCTTTTTTTCCGCTTTCCCTTTTTTCTTCTTCTTCTTTTTCTCTTCCCCTCCTTCTTTTTCTTCATCTTTTTATTCATCTCCTTTTTTTTTCTTCACCTCCATCTTCTTCTTTTTCTCTTTCCCCTTTTTATACTTCACCTTCTCCTTTTTTTCTTCCCTCTCACTCTCTCTTTCGTCTTTTTTCTTCTTCTCTTTCCTTTTCGTTCTTTCTTCTGTTGCCTCTTCTTTTACTCCTCAACTTTTTTCCTTTTTCTTCTTCGTCTTTTCCTCCTCCTTCTTCTTCTCTTCCTTTTCTCCTCCTCCTTTTCTTCTTTTTTCTTCTTCGCTTTTCTTTCCTTCTTCTTCTTCTTATTATCCTCTTGTTAGAGATATCTTCTAGCTTTTACTAACGGTCAAGTGGCAGCAAGTTTCCTCAAATAATCAAAATCATCATCAATATTGTAATCGTTTTATTATTATGTCATTTATCATTATAAATGTATTTCTGCTATGGTCGCACTACCTACCAAGTCTGCAGGAAGACCTAAGGCAGGTCGTGGTGTGTTGTTATGGCTAAATTTCATGTTTTTCCTATCTCCCCTAACATCCCTAGCATTACATAGACAAAGTTCTCCTTAGTGTGTGGGCTGTACTTAACAAGACAAGCTTTTGTATATCTCTTAAGCTGGGGTTTCCAGGGAATTATTTAATGTGTTTTTTTGTTCTATTTTTTATCATTCCAAGTGCACCTACTATCACTGGTACAATTTGTTTTCAATGTCCATATTTTTTTCTATTTTAATTTCTAGGTCTTTATATTTTGACAGTTATATCATTATGTCATTTTCCATCATATTTCGATTTCTGCTATGGTCGCACTACCTACCAAGTCTGCAGGAAGACCTAAGGCAGGTCGTGGTGTGTTGTTATGGCTAAATTTCATGTTTTTCCTATCTCCCCTAACATCCCTAGCGTTACATAGACAAAGTTCTCCTTAGTGTGTGGGCTGTATTTAACAAGACAAGTTTTTGTATATCTCTTAAGCTGAGGTTTCTAGGGATTCTTTCAATGAGTTTTTGTTCCATTTTTTATCATTCCAAGTGCACCTACTATACTGGCACGATTCTTGTTTTCAATTTCCACATGTTTTCTCTTTTAATTTCCAGGTCTTTATATTTTGACAGTTTTTCGAATTCCTTGGTTGTCTTTCGAATAGTTCCCAGGGTCTTTAGAATAGTTCTTTAGTGTCTTTCGGACAGCACCCAGTTTCCTTCGGATTGTTCCCATTGCAGAATTTACGATCAGTACAACTCTAATCTTCAGGAAGCACAATTTTTTTAAATTCACGGTCCTGATATTCACTCACATTTATCTTTTACTAGCAGTATAGCCCGGCGTTGCTCGGGTGTAATGAAAGCTTTAAAACTAATCCATGGTCCTGGAGCTCAGACTCTTTGGACGTTGGCACTAAAGACTAAAAAGCACTAGTTGTTTCCAGTTAAAGCGAAACCGTAGACCGAAAGAAAAATGAATGGGTGTAAGTCAAATTTTGATTTCCTGGTATCGATATCAAATAAGTTTTTTTCGTCGTAAACTAAATTTTGAAGGCTAAATAAGTCCTCTGAGTAAATGGTATCATGGCTGAGACTAAGAACTACAATTATACCTACTTAGAGCCAAACCCGAAGCAAAAACTATAATAAAAGGGCTGAAAAAATACAGACATATAGGCAGATAAACAGACACACACAAACATCTTGCCTTATATATATATATATATATATATTATCGATTTTCTGCACTATTTTAAGAACTGCAACCTTGAAACTTCTGAACATCGTTTCTTATGTCTTTGTCTGTGAGTGTATCAAATTTGATTAAAATCGGACCACTCCTTCTATAACCCGATTTTTTCGATTATCAATTTTCGATATTTATCGGGGGTACCTCGACACAAAACCTAGCTAAGAACACTCGCAGACGCTTATAGTACAACTGTGTAAAATTTCAAGAAAATCGGTTCAGTCGTTTCGGAGTCTATAGGTAACGGACACACACACACACACACAATGTTCCATTTATAAACAAGTTTAGATTACTTTTCATTACTGTTTGTATTCTCATTACTCTTTCGACAGCAACAACAACTAAAACAACATTTAAAATGGATCTTACGTTAGAGAAAATAATGAAAGGATGAAAATGTTAACGTTCCACAATTATTCCAACAAAAGACAAGGAAGAAAACCTTCATCAGTCAGTCAGTCAGTCAGTCAGTTAAGTGCCATACGGGATACACGCTTGGGCGTTCATGTCTTAAAAGAGACATGACTGATTGGACAGAAGATTTTCCCTTAGTAGGCTGCCATTATTTCTGCGGTAGAACAGAAGGTAGCCAAAGCTATAGAACCCAATCAGTCCTGCTATTTAATCCATAGGTGGAGAGAGAAGATACGGATTAATATCTTTCCAAAGAGTATTTGCGCGTGACTGAATGCAATTGGAATTCGAACTCGGCTCTCCGGTTGCTCATTCCGAGCCGATATCCACTGCACCACAACTGTAAAGAGTAATAACAGCTACTGGACTTGAGAAACCTATTTTCCTGAAAAAACATTTTAATAGAAAGGTTTTGTAAATTTTAATAGAAAGGTTTTTGTAAATTTCGAGCGATAATCACACTGGCTTCTCGGTCAATGAACACCGAATGTTCCCTAAGAAAGGGTCTAATATTGCTATTACCATTACTGATGATCAGAACAGATACTACACTTTGGTATATATTCGCCTTCTCTCTACAGTGACGAGATATGAGACAAGGCTAGTTTAAACTGGGGATTCCAAGAACGTGCACATGGCCAAGTCTCCAAATTACCTAGTCCCCGCAATCAACATCTTGCTGGCATCGATATTCCACCGACCCTCTCTCTTTGGTGTTAGGGGGGTGCTCCTGGCGCTGGGTTGGAATTCCCAAGAGCAGCAACACTTATTTATTCGTTGTGTTCTGAAGACAAAACACAATTGAAAGATAAAAAAAATGTAGTTTGTCCGCTCCAGAGCAGATACTACACTTTGATCTCAGCGCGATGGTCACAGTGAAGAAGAGCATAACACGAAGAGCACTGGTTACTCAGTCTATCAATATCGAACCTTTTCTTTTAAGGAAATGGCTAATGTTAACATTATCATCATTGTAATCATTGTATTTTCACAGTTGTAAGTGTTCCAGTTGAATTCGTTGCAGTTACTTACGCACAAATACCCTTGGGAAAGGTATTAATCCGTCTCTTTCCTCCAGTTATGGGTTAAATAATAGGTTCTATAGCTTTGGCTGGCAACCAGTCTACTGCAAAAAGCAATGGCAAACTACTGCGGGATAATTTTCTGCCCAGTCAGTCATGTTTCTTTCGAGACATGATCGCCCAAAGCGTGTATCACGTACGTCATTTAACTTACTGACTGAAGTGTTAACTTGCACTGGTGATCATGCGACAGCAAATCTCGTTTCTCCGAAATACTCCTTGATATCCAATTTGATTTTAGTCATGCCACTCTGTGGAGGATCCTATTTCCTCTAGTGTTGTCATTTATTGCATTCTTTTGCCAAAGCTCTTGCAGATTGTTCTGAGCACTCCGATAATGATGGGTAACTTTCTAGGTTTGGTTTCCTGGTCTGGATTGTATGATAAGTTCGAATTCCAAAAATCACAAGAATTTTTTTAATTTTTATTTTTTAATTTTCTGCCACCGATTCTGGTTTGTGATTAGATTATTATGGGTTATCCTTCTTCTTCTTCTTCTGCTTTTGTTCTCCATTTTGTCGCTCTTCCATCTTTCTTTTCTTACTTTCAATATTCTTCTTCTTCTTTTACTTCTTCTGTCATTCTTCTTTTTTCTTCTAGGCTCTAAACGTCACATTATTCCTATCCATTGCATGTCTTAATTCTTCTTCTTCTTCTTCTTCTTCTTCTTCTTCTTCTTCTTCTTCTTCTTCTTCTTCTTCTTCGTTTATAGTGGGGTATCTTATCTATTCTTTTTCTAGTTGTAGTAGTGGGAGTCCGTTCTAGTGAAGGGTAGTTGTATATTGTTGCAGGTTAACGGAATTTGGCCTTGTGGTAGATAGCCCACTATAAGTCATAAAATGATTACAAAATCAAGAAAATCAAATTGAATTGTAAATAACATTTATATATACACATATCAATTAATGTATTTACAATTAAAATAATACTTGAATATAAGTCCAACGGAGGTTAGAATGTTCATGGCAAATAATGAGCTGAAAGAGATAAAAGGCTTAGGAATGTGGGGAGCGGAGGTATGTGAGGAATGTCTTTGAAGTAGTCGCTCCTGATCTCAGTAAGTACTTTTGAGACAGTGAAGAAATTATGCGAGGTGAAGGGAGGCAAATGTAGTAGAGCTCGACTCAAGAGGATATTAATTACATTCTTCTCCTTGGTCTCTGCGTCAGTCTGTCTGCTGGGGTCTTGTCTGTATCCGCTTTTTATATCTGCTTTTTGGATCAAAAGCATCTCGTTTGAAATTTTATAATTGTATTTGATTGTGGGCTTCCCATTGGCTAGTAAATAAAATTCGCGTAGGCTCGCGAAATGGAAATTTGATATTTGATTAATTTTTATTTTTCAACCGGAACATCTGCGCAAATACACCTGCACAGAGACGACTTTTGTTCATTTGCTTTCTGGTCGTTATAGAGCAAACATCCGGTACCTCGCTTTTGCTCGGTATCACCACACGTTCATCTAGTGCTTTTTTGTTATTCTTACCATTTGTTTCTTCTTCCCATGTTTTTTTTTTTCATCTGGATGATTTCTTCTTCTTCTTCTTCTTCTTCTTCTTCTTCTTCTTATTATTATTATTATTATTATTATTATTATTGTTGTTGTTGTTGTTGTTGTTGTTTTGTTCTTTATCGTCTAGGGCCCTTGCTATTCCTGACCTCCTCTTCCTCCTCCTCTTCTTTCTCCTCCTCCTCCTCCTCCTCCTCCTTCCTTCTTCTTCTTCTTCTTCTTCTTCGTCGTCGTTGTCGTCTAAAGGTCGTGTTATTCCTATCCACTGGGTTTCTTCTTCTTCTTCTTCTTCTTCTTCTTCTTCTTCTTCTTCTTCTACAACTATTTATTATTATTATTATTATTATTATTATTTCCCTCTTTATCGTCTAGAGCACTTGTTATTCCTGTCCCTTGTTTTGTCTGTCTTCAGTTTTCGTTCTTCTTCTACTGCTCTTGCTTCCGCTATTTATTCTTCCGTTATGAGAATTTCAATTTCTTTTAGATTCAGACATTGTCTAAGAAAACATCAAGAAAGTAAAATCTGATTATATATTTACTAACAGGTGCAATTAAGTGAAAAAAAAGGCCACTGTGAAAAGCCCACGTGGGTTTTCTGTTGCTGCTGCTGCTGCTGCTGATGTCCCAAAAGTTCCTCGCTATATTTCTCGACCTCAGATGAAAGGCACGAGTTTGTTTTGCATTGCCTTGGCTATATTGTGTTAATATTTATTTACTAAACTTAGTTTAATTCTCGGATACGGCCATAAGTATGCGACACCCATTGCGGATCGAGTTTAAGATGCCGTAGTAACGTTCAACTATACTGGCTAGTTTTCAGCAATTTTGCTTCACTTCTACTCTGGGGTCATCTAGTTCTTTTTGTTGCTTTTGGGATAATATGTTTTGCAACTGTTCGCGTACTTTTTTTTTATCGAGTTTGAATTTAGTCTCTCTCTCTCTCTCTCTCTCTCTGTGTGTGTGTGTGTGTGTGTGTGTGTGTGTGTGTGTGTGTGTGTGTGTGTGTGTGTGCGTGCGTGTGTCTTAGGCTTTTCATGTTGTTTTGTGAAGGCTTGAATTTTTTTATAAATTTTTTCCACATCATGAGTGTGTCATAATCTGCATATTCGCCTGAAGAGAGTCAACTTTAGACTCGAAACACGTGTAACGACACAAATATTGTTATAGACACTTGTCACTTAATATATCATACAAAAAGCAGGTAATATTAATAATAATAACAACAGTAAATTTACACTTCAAACAACACGTTCACGGTTTCTCGCACTTTTTACATATATATAAATCTTCCGTCCAGTCAGTCGTATCTCTTTCGAGACATGATCGCCCAAAGCGTGTATCACGTATGGCACTTAACTGATTGAATATATCATACAAAAAGCAAGTAATATTAATAATAATAATAATAACAACAATAAATTTAAACTTTAAACGAAACTTTCACGGTTTCTCGCACATTTTATAAAGGGACAACGGGCTTTAAGATAATAGAGAGGATATGACTATATATATATATATATTACCACTCGACGACATAATTATTGCAAAAAAATTAAGGAATAAACCAGTGTTTAAGAGAAAACTCGCAGCAAGAGCTTTCTTAATTGATAAAGTTTAATAACTCCTAAGAAAGAGAATCAACTAAGCCGACACTGCTTCGCTATTGTCTCTTTCCGTGAGCGTGACAGGGGGAATATATATATATATATATATATATATATATATATATATATATATATATATATACGGACGCTCTCGTGAAATACATTTCTAATTTAAATTTTAAAATCATTTGTTTCTGATGAAGGACCGAGGACTGTCTGAAATATAAAATATAATAATAGAAATAAACAAATACTGTCAAAAAATACATTTTTAAACTTACAACTTTTTAGCAGTTTTTCCTATATATATATATATATATATATATATATATATATATATTGTCATCCGCAGACATATCTGTTTCTCTGTATCACAGCTCATCAGTACGATTAAACTCCGATTATATATATATATATCCAGGTAAACAGAAGCAACAGTTTTAGAATTCCGAGTTCTCCAGCATTTAATTTTTTAAAAATTAAAAAAGGGCTCAATACAACAAATGTTGTAGAGCGTAATATAATTCTTTTTTTTTTTTTTTATCATTATTTAAAATTTAAAACAGTCTTTGGTAGATCCTAAATATGTTTTGTTTTGACCATTTATGTCATGTGCTTTTGCTTTGTAAATAATTCCTTTTGTATAACAAAGTTAGTGAAAGTGGGCATTTATTTTTTCTCCCTACAATTACATTCCTTGTTAATGATGTTGTTTTGGACGTTTTTATTTAGGTTTTTGGCGTTTTGTCTTTTATGGAATTTTTTAAATTACTAGTACAGCTATAGCTCAGTTTGATTGTATTCCTATTAAAACATTTTGTTTAATTCTGAGCTTTTTGGAAACTGTTTATCAATTAGTCTAAAAAATATTTGTCCTATTTTGGTTTTTACGGTGGGTTGAACCAGATAATGTCTCGATTTCTATTACTGTTTTTTAATTGTCTGCTTGGCTGGAGTTTGTATAAAAAGTTATGGCCAGAATTTTTTAGGGTATTTTCATAATTTTTTTTTTTTTTTTCATGAAATATTGCTTTGACGAATATTTTGATAGCCTGTGCGCTATTCCCTATGGATGTGCTTGATTCTGCCTGTGGGATGGTTAGATCTTGTGTTTACGTAATTTAAAGTTGCGTCTGCTTTCACATATGGAGAGACACTACCAGTTTGCAAATTAAATTCTACATCTAAATATTGCACTACCTTCTTGTTGTGCAATGGATATCGGCTCGGAACGAGTAATCGGGGAGCTGAGTTCGAATTCCAGTTGAATTCCTTGCATTCACTTACGCGCAAATACACTTGGGAAAGGTATTAATCCGTCTCTTCCTTCCAGTTATGGGTTAAATAACAGGACAGATTGGGTTCTATAGCCTTGGCTGGCAACCAGTCTACCGCAGAAAGCAATGGCAACCTACTGCGGGATAATCTTCTGCCCAGTCAGTCTTGTCTCTTTCGAGACATGATCGCCCAAGCGTGTATCACGTATGGCACTTAACTGACTGTTTCAAAATCTAGATATTTAAAGAGTTTGTAAAGCCTTTTATTTATTCTATAATTATCTCTATGGTCGTCCGTCATCTCTGTATAATCCGTAGTTGTCTATGTGGATTATTTCTTTGATTTTTCTTAGGTTGTGTATTCCTATCAATTCTGAAAATTCGCTCCGTCACACGAGCCTTGTGGTACATCAAATGTGCCGCTATTTGATTTTTTTAATCCATGTTTCACAAATATGGAATAGTATGGATTTTCGGCAATGTAGAATTATATCTATAAGTTCGGATAGTACATTTATGTACCGTTTAGCGGAATTTAACGCTGCAAATAGCTTCTTTTTTTCAGATATTGACGGATAAAAGTTTTTAATGTCATATTTTATGAAAGTATATTTGTTTTTATTTAGAATTTTTTGAAACCAGGAAATACAGTCACCTGTGTTTTTCCATTGGTTGGCTTGAGTAGCAATTCTCAATAAGGCACAAATATATAAATATTTGATGGCTTATTTTACCCACTTCGGTAATTTTTTTTTTTTTTTGTTCATGAGCCCGTACGAGGGGCTATTGGAAAAATCTTTGTGGTCTTTTATTATTAGGAAAGCTTGCTTACCGGGCAAAAGTAACCTTGTGTAGCAATACCAATAAATACCTACTAGAATGATACAATCATGGATGAAAGAGTTTTAAGACCTTTAAGTAACTTCTAATTTTAAAAATTGCGCGTTTATAAAAGATCCCTGTTATGTGAGCGTTTGAAAAACGATAAAATCAGTTATTGTAAATCGCCTGAAGACACCGAAATGTAAAAAGACATTTGAGTTTGACATGGAGGCGTGTTTGTGAGCGAAGCGCCCGCAGCCCTTTTTTGATTCAGTGTGAAACGTCTATGCGCACACTTCGAAAGCGGGAAAAATTAGAATAGAGTTATTTTAAGGGTTTTTATGACACCAGTGTTGCTGCTGATACTAGCTTTATTGAGGCACAATCTATCTATCTATCTATCTATCTATCTATCTATCTATCTATCTATCTATCTATCTATCTCAGTTTGCTTCGTTCTTTTTTCTTTCTATATCATTTGTTTTCTATCTATCTATCTATCTATCTATCTATCTATCTATCTATCTATCTATGCATGCACACACATATGTGTGTGTGTGTGTGCGTGTATGTTCGTATATAAATATGTTGATTATATATTATATTAATATTTATTGATCTGTAATAATCTGATACTCACAGGTCAGATAGAAGGAAAGAGAAACAAGGGAAAGCAGCAGATAATATATTTGAAGAGCCTGAGCAGGTGGATGGTATAGCGGGGCTTGAGTTGGGTGACAGGAGAAAGCGTGCTAAAAGCCACTAGGGATAGGGAGACGTGGAAGGCCATGATCACTTACGTGCTGAAGTTACATGGCATATAGTAGAAGAAGAAAAAGAAAAAGAAGAGGAAGAAGAAGAAAAAGAAGAAAAATTTAATCCTTAAGAAGCATTTAATTCACTAGTCATCAGAAGTGTTGTTTATCAAACAAAGGTTTTTACGTGTTTGTCTATTACTGGTAATCTATTTGTCAGGTGATTTTTATATTGGGTTTATTATATACATGTGGGTGCGATGTATGAATTGTCGTCTAAATTACGTCAAAATGAAGATCTGACTGAAACAGGTGTAATTACCAAAATTACACAAAAATTTCTTAAAATAATAAAGATTAAATTTATTCTATGAAATCGGTATTGGCTTCAACCACGCATCTGCAACCTTTTTTCGACCCTCTCCTTGTTAAAGTTGGTGAATGTTGCCATAATCCATGCCTTCAGTTCATCTTTGATGTTACAAGGAGTTTTGTTGATCTTTCGCTCAACAGTGCCCCCACCTAAAATAATCAAGGGGGTTGCAGTTTGAGCAGTTAGGTACCCAGATATAAGGGGTAATGTGGTCAAGTAAATTTGTCTGAACCCATAACTGTGTTCTCCTCCTTGTTTGGTATGGTGCAGGGTCCTGTTGCCTGATATAGCGTCTTCCAGCAACCAACTTCTTGGCCCAGAACAGCACTACCCTCTCAAGGTACTTGATATAGGCCTCCCTGTTGAGTCTTATATGAATGGAGACATAACATCGCCATAACTAATGATCATTCCAAAGCGTCAAGCGTCCCTGCTGTTCATCTCAGCGTTCTCGACAGGCTCCAAAGGAGAATCTGTAATGTGATAGGTCCCGACTTGGCAGCTCGGCACCAGCCACTTGCTCACCGGCGGTATGTGGCTTCCCTCTATCTATTCTACAAATGTTTCTATATCTTCTGCTCCGACTAACTTAAGTCATTGGTGCCCCTGCCACAGGTGCTTATTCGTGCAACCAGACTGGCAACAAGATCCCACCCATTTACAGTTAGATCAACCAAATGCAACCGACAATTCTAGTCCATCAGCTTATTTTATCACACTTCCTACCTGTGGAACTCCCTTCCATATACTTGCTTTCCTGACGGCTACAGGAATTTAAATGCAATGTCAATTCCCATCTCTTATCCACTTGACTCCAGTTCTTCCTACATCACTCTGTATATCTTGCTCTTTTGCTTTCTCTCTACCCTCGCAACTGTCTTTACACCTGTGTTCCCATCCTTCTCTTGCCCTATCTCTGACACCCCCTGTAACTTGGTTGGCAACCGGCCGAGGAGAAGAACAAGTTTGAATTCGAAATCAGATAGGCATGGGGCTGGCGAATCTATCTCGTAAAAGTCTTCTTGCTAAAGAAACTACAGCTGCAATATCTAGCGTGGTGTGGCTGTTTCCTTATTTTCCAAATGGTGAGTCTAAAGAAAAGAAGGAAGAAAATATATCAGCGGTTTTTCTTTCCATTTCAAATATTCTCACAAGAACATCACCCCGCGATAATCGCTGTCACGAAAGACGATGAATATATTCACATAATGCAAGATTTAAGTTTAATTTTCCATGGCAAGTAAAAGCAAAAGTCAAACACCTACATTCGAAGACACATTGGAATAGCGAAAGACACCTTCAAAAAGCTCAGCAAAACATAAAGAAACAGGAAAATTCCATTAGAAACAAAGAATAAGGTACTGAACTGTTTTGTAATATCAGGCCTCTTCTATTTCGTTTGAAGTAAAGAAAAGGGTACGCAATTCTTGTGTACTACTGGGCCTCCAGACTCGAGACAGCAAAAATGTGGTTCTACTGAAGAATGGTGAGAATAACATAGACTCAGTATGTGAGCAAGTAGGAAGTTTTAAGAAAAATTTAAACAAAAAATAGGAGCATATATTTAGAATCAGAAAGAGATATTTGGAATTTCTCGGGTACATAATGAGGAAAGAAGATCTGGAGAATATGACACTCACGGGACACATTGAAGGCAGGAGAGTCAAAGGAAATAAAGGGAGCAACCTACATAATGAGAGTTTGTAAGTAGATGGCAGAATGTAATACTACCGCTGGCCGTCTGTCTAATGTGACGCTCGTTCTCGCTGACGGTCGTGACGATCCCAGTTGTGACACTGCCACCCGGTCGTACGGTCGGTTTGGTCGCTGTCGCTGGTCGGGACGATCCCGTCCGATGATGTCGCCACAAAAGCTGGGTTACAGGACGTCGTTTGCAACAACGGGCCACAGTGGTGAAACCTTGCTAATAGCTAAAAAAAACAAAACAGGACGTTGTGGAGAGCCTTAATCGACCACGCCCTTAAGGGATACGGTACAGAGATGAAGATTATTGTGATGCGGTATTTGCATAATGTTGCTTTTCCTGTACTGCTCATGGATGACACTTTATCAGAGCCTAAGAAAACACGGAAGAAATGACAAAAAATGCGGAAAGAGAGAAGAATTGAATAAAAAAAAAGAACGAATGAAAATTTAAACGCGACCTAGAAATAATTGTATTGAATATTGTATGTCAAATAAAGTAGATGGAATTAAAAAAGCTGATCGTATCTCTTTTCTCCGTCATAGATCAATACACGATCATCCACGCCCGTTAGATCTGATTCAACTTCCTGTTTATTAAAACCTCCATTAATATTTATTTTTATGACATTAGGAGAATAATTGTAAACCGACGCCTCTATGGAAAATGGTACCCTTGTCAAGGCACTAAAATCGTGCCCCTATTGAAAAATCTGAAACCCTATCAAATTAGACCTTCTTCTTCTTCTTCTTCTTCTTCTTGCCTTTTTCTTTCAGCACGGAAGCGATCATTACTCTCCGCAACTTCCTCCTCTTCGGAATCATTAGTAAAGTTTGTCTTTATGTTATCACCCTAATCTCTGTTCTGCGAACAGGGGATTAGGGTGATAACATAAAAACAAACTTGTTATGTAGGCTGCACGCTGCTTTTTTCTGTCCTCTTACCTTATATATTTCCTGTGAGTATCAAATTTTCCAAGCCCTTTTTCCTAATTATGAACCAAACAAGTGTCAACTATGTCTTTCTGAGGATACTTATAAGTGTCCTTTTTGTTTCCATTTTCTCTAAAACTTTGTCGTTGTTGACGCGTTTAGTCCGTGGTATTCACAACATCCTTCTGTAGAACTACATTTCAATTGCTTCAAGTCACTTCCCCATCTGTGACGAGATAGTCCAGTATTCACTGTCATATAGGGAGGACCGATGCTACATTATGATATTGTTCAGTAGCGTTGTAACGTCCCCAAAGTGGCGATCACAGCACTTGTCTTGCTTGCCATACTCTAGATGTGCCAGTGAGACAGACTACGGATTGGCGCGAATGGATTTTCAAGGCGGTTTTGTTTGCTTGCGCATAGAAAAACAAGCTCCTTTCTGATCTTTCGAACAGTAGTAGGGGTGTGACCATCGTTCCCTGTTTAGGATTGGGTTTCCGTTTCATTCTAAAGTGTCAGTCAGTTAAGTGCCATACGTGATACACGCTTGGGTGATCATGTCTGGAAAAAGGCATGACTGACTGGCAGAAGATTATCCCGCAGTAGGTTGCTATTACTTTCTGCGGTAGACTGGTTGCCGACCAAGGCTATAGAACCCAATCTGTCCTGTTATTTAGCCCATAACTAGAAGGAAGAGACGGATTAATACCTTTCCCAAGTGTATTTGCGCGTAAGTGAATGCAATGAATTCAGCTGGAATTCGAACTCGGTTCCCCGATTTCTCGTTCCGAGCCGATATCCAATGCACTACAACGCACATCCTATTCTAAAGTGTACTTCAACTCTATACCCCTGATGTTTCAGGCTAAACTCTGATATTTTATTCACTATTTTTTTTTCTTGATAGGAGTACACAGGTTCGCCTATCATCCGGTTTAACTGGAACTTGAACTCGGCTATTCGATTTTTCATTCCGAGTCGATCTTCACTACACCACAACGTACATCGCTGTTAAAAATCTTGCAGGCATTGATTCCAACTCTTCTAAAAAAATAAATGCATTGTTTCTTTCCAGGTAAACTGACATTTGACTGTTCAAAAAACACTGTTCATCCTGTTGGTCAAAAAAGTAATCAACAGCGGATATGGCGCCATCATCTCTGAGATACTAGTTTCCAACCAAGTATTTTTTTTTATGTTGGGGAACTAATGATAGTTGGATGGGACCAAATCAGATGAATAGGATGAGTAATCAACCAGTTCAAAGCCACAATCAGGCACAGAAGTGCTGAAGCATTGTCTTTATGAAGTAAAACCCCGTTCATCAATTTTCCTGTGCGTTTACTTTTGACAGTCTTTTGTAAATGACTCAGTAAGTTGGTATCGTACTCCCCATTAATATTTTGTAGATAATCAATAAGCATAATGCCTTTTGCATTCCAAAAATTGAGGCCATCACCTTCCCTGAAAACGAAACGACCACGGCCTATTTTGAAGTGTTTTTCCTGCATTGATTGTCTGTCTCTGGTTCAAAGGGTTGAGCCTAACACACATTCTGGGTTAGGAAACATCCAAGAAAACTAGTTGGATCTACTTCAAACAATGTTAAATTTTCCCGTGATATAATCAGCCTGTTGTGCTTTTGATAAATTTTCAAAAGGCGTGGCATCCACCGAACCAAAACCTTCATCATGCCAATTTCATTGAACAGAATATTCTCAACTCTCTCACAGAATATGCAAATAGCATTGGCTATTTGATTTATAGTCAGTTGCCTGCCATCCATCACTACGTGGTGAAAATGATGAATGTTTTTTCTCGGTGGTGTCATTTACAGAACGTCCACATCTTGGGTCATCTTCAAGGTTCTTCTTTCCCCTCCTAGATTCAGCTGCCCACTTTTGCACTGTTGATAATGCTACAGCAGCATCTCCTAAGGTAGCAACTACGTCAAGATTAACTTTATAGCATCAAGAATATCAGTCGTTATTTTCTGTCTTCTAAATTCTCGGTCTTTTATTGTCCTCTTTTATTAACAGTAGTTTTTCTCATATTCTCTAACACTCACTTACCCCTTGTCACCTAGTGGCTTCATTGTATTGTTTGAGGTGAAAGTATTTAAAAAGATGGCTGTTCACATTCGATTGTGGAATCTCCCGTCTGGTAAATCCATGCTCTTTTATTGTCCTCTCTGCTTAATTGTAGTTTTTTTCTCATATTCTTTAACACTCAGTAACCTCTTGTGTCTTAGTGGCTTTATTGTCTTGGTTGGGGTAAAATGATTTTTAAATAATGGCTGGTCACATTCGCTTGTCGAACCTCCTGTCTCGTTAATCCTGGTTCTTTTATTGTCCTCTCTTTTAAGAATGTTTTTCTTATATTCTCGAACACTCAGTAACCTCTGGTGTCTTAGTGGCTTTATTGTCTTGGTTGGGGTAAAATGATTTTTAAAAAATGACTGGTCAAATTTGCTTGTCGAACCTCCCGTCTCATTAATCCTTGTTTTGTTTTTTTTATTGTCCTCTCTTTTAAGAGTATTTTTTTCTCATATTTTCTAACACTCAGTAACCTCTTGTGTCTTAGTGGCTTTATTGTCTTGGTTGGGGTAAAATGATTTTTAAAAAATTGCTGGTCACATTCGCTTGTCAAACCTCCCGTCTCGTCAATTCTTGTTCTTTCATTTTATTCTCGTCTTATTGTAGTTTTTTTCTCATATTTTTGCTTGTGGATCTCTTTCTCTGCTATGCTTGTCAGTCAAATCTTTGGAGATCAGTCTCAATCTTTTCTCCCGTCTCGTTAATCCTTGTGCTTTTATTGACCTCTCTCCTTAAATGTAGATTTTCTCATATTGTCTAACACCCATTAACCCCTTGTGTCCTAGTGGCCTTTTGTCTTGCTTGGGGCGAAATGATTAAAAAAACATAGCTGGTCTCATTCGCTTGTGGAACCTGCCGTCTAGTTAAACCTTGTTCTTTTATTGTCCTCTCTCCTTAATAGTAGTTTTTTTTCTCATATTCTCTAACCCTTTGCATCGTAATGGCTTTATTGCTTTGCATGGGGTGAAATGATTAAAAAAAAGTAACGCAAGTTCTATGCTAATAATTTCTTCTACGCAGTTCCCGCTTTCGGAATTCTCTTCGCGTTGTCCTTTTTCCTCTCAACTATTGGGCTGTCCCAAAAGTTCCTAAACACTTGCAAAAATTTAAAATTTTACTCGCAAAAACAACAATATTTATTGCTCAAAATGAAGACCATCATTTTCCAAGACTATCTGCCATCAATCTGCAAGCATTCGGATCTGGTCAAAGTACCATTCAGTCGACTTCGAATCAAATAATTCTTGACACGCTTCCTCGACTTCATCAAACGAGTCGAATCGGCAGCCCTTCAGAAAGTGTTGCATTGAGCGGAAAAGGCCGTAATCTGATGGAGCACAGTCAGGACTGTAGGCTGGATATGGGCAGAACCTCAACGCCGTCCAGCTCTTCAAACTTGTCTTTGGTCTTCCTGGCGGTGTGTGGCTTGGCATTGTCCTGCTGACAGTAAAGTTCGGTACTGATGGTACGCCCATTCGGAACCAACTCAAAATGCACGATTCCTTCAAAGTTCCACCAAACGCACAACATGACTTTCTTGCCAAATCGTTCTTGTTTTGGAACCGATGGTGTCTCTTCTTGCCCTTTCTGAACTCATCACTTGTCTCGATTGTGCTGGACCAGATAGATCCATTTCGCAAGTGTTTACGAACTTTTGGGACAACCTAATATAAGCTTCAAAAATTGAAATATAAACTAAATCATTATCTGCTTCTTCGAATACTGTTTACTTTTTATTGTCCACTCACCTCAGTAACGTTTTTTGCAGATTCTTTAACTCAAGATAACACCTTGCATCTTAGTGGCTTTATAACCTTGCCTGGAGTGAGATGGTTTCGAGATAAAAGGAAAGCCTTTTGGCAGGGAAAACTTTATTTTGGGTGTGACAACTTTTTGCAACCCTGTTCACGATTTATATTCTCAAGGCACTGAGGGACTTCAACAAATATTTTTCTCACTATTGCTTTCACAACCAGTAACTGTTGCGACTTAGTAACTTTATTGCCTTGCTTGGTGTGAAATGATTTGAACAAAAAAAAGGAAAGACTTTTGATAGTTGGAGAAAACTTTATCTAGGTGTGACAAGTTTTTGCAACCCTGATCACAATGTATCTACTCAAGGCAATAAGTGACAACAATAAATATCGCCCTCTCTCTCTTTTTCACAACCATTAACCATTGCATCTTAATGACTTTATCACCTTGTTTGGAGCAAAATGATTTTAAAAACTCTATTTATCTATCTTCTTAAAAGCCTGTTCTTTTATTGGCCTCTCTGCTTTACTCCCAATAACCCTTGGGTCTTAGCAACTTTATTGTCTTGTTTCAGATGAAAAGATTAAAAAAATATTTCTCCCAACATTTTGTTACCAGTATTGAACAAATTAATCTTATTAAATATTAATCTATAGTATCAGATGCTTATCTTTAGTGCATATTTATAATAGAAGTTTTACATAAACTTCTAATATAGTCTTGATTTAACTTCGTTTAGACCGATGGTCATTCGTGGTCGTGAGGTCTAAGACGCACCAGATCACTTGGTGTCTTTTCCTATGTGGATATGGGTCGCAGGTTCGAATCCTGCCAAATAACGCACATTTTACTCAAAAAATATTATCGTAAATAATCAGAAAAAAATATGTAATACTGTTTGATTACAAACAGAATATCTACTTAAATACGAGTCAGTCAGTCACTTAAGTACCATACGTAAAACACGCTTGGTCGATCATGTCTCGAAAGAGACATGACTGACTGAGCAGAAGATTATCCCGCAGTAGGTTGCCATTGCTTTCTGCGGTAGACTGTTTGCCAGCCAAGGCTATGGAACCCAATCTGTCCTGTTATTTAACCCATAACTGGAAGGAAGAGACGGATTAATACCTTTCCTAAGGGTATTTGCGCGTAAGTGAATGCAGTGAATTCAACTGGAATTTGAACTCGGCTCCCCGATTTCTCGTTCCGAGCCGATATCCACTGCACCACAACGCACATCCTAAATACGAGTATCGATCAAAAATAATGTTCAAACCAATCATTTCATAAACTTCTAAGTGATGGCAATATTTGTCGTTTGGCATTCACTGATCGAGCAACTAGTACGACTGTCGGATGAAATTTATAAAATGTTTCTCTAAAGAAATTATCAGTAAAATGATTTTTACAAGGCCAGTCACTGTTTCCAGTACTGACAGGAGTTTTCTTCCTAACCTTCTATTCGAAGTCCTTTGGAATGACAACATCTTATTTAAGTAATCATTTTCTTTTCGAGTTACATGTGTTATTTAATTTAGTTTTTGCTGCTGTTGGATTCTCTCAAGTGATGTGGTTTCTGTTATCTAATACAGTTTTAGGTTTATGATTCTGTAGCGCCAGATCACAATGTTCAAGGAAGAATGGTTTTGGCCAAGAACTATTTCTATCGCTATTGTTCATATAGTTTTATAAGTTCCAAGAGCATTCAAGGTAGTATATATATATGGCACTTAGCTGACTGACTGACTATGATATGCGCAAAAAAGACTGCCTTCTTCCACCGAACGCCCCGTAGCCCAGGGGTAGAGTCGCCGACTGACGCCAGTTCGGTCGGGTTTCGAGCCTGGGTTAGGGAGCAATCGGAGTCTCACCGTACTGATGAGCTGTGATACAGCGAAACAGATCTGTCTGCGGATGACTATATATATATATATATATATATAGTCATATATATTTATATTAGTCATGTTTCGCTGTATCACAGCTCATTAGTACGGTTAGGAGGCAGACTTTTAGTGCATGATGTAATATATATATATATATATATATATATATATATTGTTTCGACATTGAAATGACAATGTCTCGTCAAGTAGTGTGGAAAGGTATAGAAATTCGTTTTTATATTTGGTGAATTGCGTGCGAGACATTGTCATTTCAATATCGAAACGAAATGTACACTTTGTAGTAGTTGATAATTTGTGCATGTTCTAAACTATAACTTATAATAAATATTCACAGCTCTATTTTATATCGAGCACTATTTTTTAAATTAATGTTCTAAACGTTGTCAGTTTTTCTTTGTTCCTTATTCACTTGAATATTTTTAAATATATATATATAGGTTTGACAAGCAGATATATATATATATATATATATATATATATATATATATATAGGACTTGGGGACCCTGCTCTTAAAAACAAATCCCAATGAATCGTGAAAATAAAAACGTTGTAAAAATAAAATAACCTTACCCAAAAATCACTGGTTATGACCTTAAAATGATCCCATAAGATTTGACGACAAAACCTACTTGCCAAAATGGCTTTCTACCGGTAAACCCCTGAAAAATCAGCAATCCTACCACTAAGCCTCATCACAACTCAACAATATATATATATATATATATGTGTGTGTGTGTGTGTGTGTGTGTGTGTGTGTGTGTGTGTGTGTTTTAAACACGTTATATTAAACGATAAGGACAACTTAGTCTTGCAGATTTTCTTTTGTGTTTTCTCATATTTTCTAATGAGGCTTTTTATTTCCGAATTTTATTTATGCAAATATTGTCCATAGGTTAACCGAGTACTTTCGAACGTCATCGTTCATTACGATATGGACAATATTTTTATAAATATAATTCGGAAATAAAAAGCCTCATCAGAACAATTACCATGAAAGTATTTATAGAAAAGGCACAGGGAAGCTACATTATGGTTATATCTAGCCATTTCAACTGTAAAATGATGAGACCTTCTTGCCAATCTAGTACTGAGCTTAAATTCATAAAGTCTAGGTACCAAAGAGGAAGGCTCATCGGAACAGTTGCCATGAAGGTATTTGTAGAGAAGGCAATGGGAAAGTGACTGAAGCCGAGATGCCGGGTCGGGACAGATGACATTGCAGATTCTTCAGAATATACCAAAACTCTAAGCATATATCAGGAGAAAAATTGTCTAGCACGATAAAGAAACCCGACTCCTCTTATCTCTTTGACTCCCATTCTTTTCCTGACATCCCCTGTATCTTTTTTTTTTCGTTTCTGCTCTACTCTCACGTAGCTCTCTTCACACCAGTGTTTTCATCCTTCTCTTACTCATTTAAGACACTCTCTGTGACCTGAACTTCTTTTTCTTCACTCTCCTTTTATGTAACCCCCTGCGCACCAGTGGCATTAATACCTTATTAAACGATTATTAAAAGAAATCTGAAATAAACTATTTTTGTAAGAAAAAAAAAGTTTTTGAGTCAAAAAAGAAATACAGAACTTTACCAATTTATCTAAACATATTTATAAATGGAACTTTGTCTGTCTGTGTGTGTGTGTGTGCGCGCGTGTGTGTGTGTCTGTGTGTGTGTGTCCGTTACCTATAGACTCCAAAACGGCTGAACCTATTTTCTTGAAAGTTTACACTGTTGTACTATAAGCGTCTGCGAGTGTTCTTAGCTAGGCTTTGTGTCGAGGTACCCCCGATAAATATTGAGAATCGATAATCGAAAAAATCGGGTTATAGAAGAAGTAGTCCGATTTTAATCAAATTTGATACACTCATAGACAAAGACATAAGAGACAATATTCAGAAGTTTCAAGGTTGCAGTTCTTACAATAGTGCAGAAAATCGATAATATATACATATATATATAAGGCAAGATGTTTGTGTGTGTGTCAGTTTATCTGCCTGTATGTCTGTATTTTTTTCAGCCCTTTTATGTTAGTTTTTGCTTCGAGCTTGACTCTAAGTAGCTATAATTGTAGTTCTTAGTCTCAGCCATGATATCATTTACTCAAAGGACTTATTTAGTCTTCAAAATTCAGTTTAAGACGAAATAATTTTATTTCATATCGATACCAGGAAATCAAAATTTGACTTACATCCATTCATTTTTCTTTCAGTCTACGGTTTCGCTTTAACTGGAAACAACTATTGCTTTTTAGTCTTTCGTGCAAATGTCCAAAGAGTCTGAGCTCCAGGACCATGGATTAGTTTTAAAGCTTTCATTACACCCGAGCAACGCCGGGCTATACTGCTAGTTGTAAATGAACATTGAATGGTTCTTTTTTTAATGCTGCACAATAACATGTGCATCAAATGAATTTATAAATATTTAATAATTACCTATATTGCAGTTTCATCAATGATAGTATGAAGAAAATTTAAGGTGATTCGGACGAGTTCATTTTTGCTTCCCTGCCTTGTAAAATTGTACAAAGTAATGATAACTAAATATCATTCAGTTTTAATTTAGAATTATACACTTGGCAATAAATACTAAAAATAGTATGAAATAAATCATTTCTTTTAAAAAATGGGGTGGCCTAATAATTTTAACCGGTAGTATATATATTGTTTAATTACTTAGTTTTTTGGTCATAAGAAAATTAGACCAGTGCACATTTGTCTTAAAAAGTGTTCAATCCAATTATATTGTAGAACTTTTGAATATTCTTCATTTGTAAACGAGTTATTACACTACCTAGGTTTCTATCATGTGGTGTCGTCAGGCGATTCGCAATAACTTCTTATCATTATTATTGTTATTGCAAATCGCCTGAAGACACCACCTGGTAGAAACCTAGGTCACGTAATAACTCGCTTACAAATGAAGAATATATATATATATATATATATATACTACCGGCCATAATTTTTAGGCCACCTCAGTGTTTTAAGAAAATATTGTATTTCATGCTATTTTTTTAGTTTTAATTGCCAAGTGAATTAAAATAGAATGCTTCTTTTATTAGCAAAATAACATGTGCATCAAATGAATTTATAAATATTTAATAATTGCTTATATTGCAGCTTCATCAAAATAAATTCCTTTTGCCTTCACAACGGCTGCACACACTCTGGGCATTCTTTCCACAAGTTTAAAAAAAAAAACTCCAACAACTCATTCCAGGTATCCTTTAGACACCTAACTAAATCCCGAACGTTCCTAGGCTGTTTCTTCTTACTTCTCCTGTCCAGCTCATCCCATGCAAGTCCAATTGGTGAGAGGGTCTGGTGACTGAGGTGGCCAACACATAACTTTTAACACTTCTTTCAATTTTAAATAATTTCGACACAATTTAGAAGTATGTCTTGGGTCGTTATCTTGCTGGAGGATGAAATTTTGACCGACAATACGCAATCCAGATGGAATTGCATATCTCTGTAAGATTGAATGGTACTGTTCTTTCTTCATAGTCCCCTTTACTTCATCCAAGTCACCTAGGGGTTACTGAGTGCTGAAAAATAAGAAAAAGAAAATAAAAGCCTTGTTAAGGAGCGATAACCATAAAAGGGAAATCAAGAAGAGAGTAGACAGTGATTGATATTGCATCTAAATTTTTGAAGATCAGTGTTGTCTGCAGAGTGAGAAGCCGGAAGTGATCTATACAAGCAAGAAGTGCAAGAAAAGAAACAGTTAGCAAAGAACATATATATGGTTACAGCTTTTGTTTAGATTATCAGTATACTTATGGATTAATGTTTTGTGGCTGTGGTGGACATGAAATAAGCTGCAACGAGGACAGTTTCATCTTTGAGGTTACTAGAAAGCACTCAAGATATAACACCACAGCAAAAAGCGTTGAAATCAGAGGGTTCATCATAACCCGGCGTTGCCCGGGCAACTCAGAACATTTTAGTAGTAGAAGATGCCACTTTTTATTTTATATATTTTGTTTTTGTTTGAAAAAACACTTTTTTAAAAAATATTTCTTTTGTTTCAAAATTACGGGGAAAATATTCACATTTTTTTGTTGACCAAATGAATTTTTAAAACATCAGAATAAAAATTAAATATAAAGACTTATACTTTTTTTTAATAAAAAATATTTTAGTCGCGTTTGACACGTGTGATTTGATTTCTGTGACGTAATTTAGGAACCATCTTAGATTTTAGATGTTTTACGGAGCAAATGTAAACAATCTGCACCATTGGCCAAAAAGTGCCAAAGGGAAACATGACAAACTTAAACTCAAAAAGTATGTGTCGACCTGGCTTCCCTGTAGATATGTGTCCCTAGAAAGTTTAAATGGCGTAGCTTAAAAAATGTAAGCGTGCATAGGGAAAAGTCACGCACAGACTCACAGATTGACTTTTATATATATATATATAGATAAGATAATCATTTCACCTCAAGGAAAAAGATAAACAAAATGCTTTTTCTTCACCTTGACTTTAGTTACTCCCTAAGGGGAAACGAATCTGTTTTCTTTTTGTTTTTTTTTTTGTTTTTTAAGGGGGGCACTGAGGCCAACCTGTCATTTTTTATTGCTGTCACAACGTATTGGTAGTTGTGAACAGCGGTCTTCATCAAGTAGTAGACTACCTGGGAATTTCGAACTGAACCCATTATTCTTATTTTTTAATCATTTCACCCCAAGCGAAGCAGTTTTACTGCCACTGGTGCGCAGGAGGTTACATAGAAGGAAAGCGATGAAAAAGAGAGACAGGTTATAGGGGGTGTCAGGAAGAGAGTAAGAGAAGGGTGAAAATACTGGTGTGATGAGAGTGGAGTGGACGGAGACAAGAGTATGAGAGAAAGGATGTGAGTCAGAGAGATAGGAAATGTCTTTTTTTTCTTTGTATATATATATATATATATATATATATATATATATATAGCCCCAAGCAAGGCATTTTACTGCCACTGTTTTGCAGGGGGTTACATAGAAGGAACGTTATGAGAAACAGTGACAGTTTATAGGGGTTGTCTGGAAGTGGGTAAGAGAAGGATGAGAATACTGATGAGAGTGGAGTGAACGGAGAAAGGAGCATGAGAGAGAGGATGCAGGTTAGTGAGATAAGAGATGACTATTGACTTTACATTTAAATTCTTTGAGATTGTAGCTGTCAGGGAAGCAAGTAAATGGAAGAGAATTCCACAGGCGGGCAGTGCGAGAAGACCTTCGAACTGAACCCATTATTTAATGTTCGGACTCGGGCTGTTCCGTCACACTGTTCATGCCGAGGGATATCTCGTCTTGTTCTTATTTTTAGTATTGCTCAGTTAGCGTTCACTCTGTTTCCACTTGGCCCAAGACCATTGTCTCATGGAAGAACAGTTCCGTAGATTAAGGCGTTGGTTCGGGAATTTGGTGACTTAATGGACATGCGTTGTGGTGCATTGGATATCGGCTCGGAACGAGAAATCGGATAACCGAGTTTGGATTCCAGCTGAATCCACTTGCGTGTAAATATAATTGGAAAAAGTAATAACCCGTCTCTTCCCTCTATCTATAGGTTAAATAACAAGCCAGATATAGCTTTGTTTGGCAATCAGTCTACTGCAGAAAGTAATAGCAACCTATTCCAGAAAAAATCTTTCGAGACATGATCGCTCAAGTGCGTATCACGTATGGCACCTAACTGACTGGTTAATAGATCGATTCCTGAGCTGGGTAGTGTGTACTTCCAAATCTATCAATACTCTGTCCCTTTTCCATCACAAATATTCAGGTGTGCCCCATTCTTTAGTTCCATCAGTTCAGACTTTAACAGCTCGGACACTCCTTGCTATGGTCATTGCATCGAGTCCCCATATTTCGTCCGTTTTAGAAATATAGGAATGAAGTTGCATTCAAAATATGATATTTTTCTCAATAAATGCTACATTGCGGAACAAGCTCCTGGATGGGCGATTCCCTGAACAGCACAACCGTAACCACCTCAATGTCTATCCTTCTTTTTCTAATAATTTTCATTTCCCATCATTTGTCCTGGGCATGACGGTAAACTGCATCCAGCAGCAAGGCCTCTGATTGGGAGATTGTGTGGAGCATGGAACCACCTCTTAATTGCTGTTGTTCCCATGTCTACCCTAACCCGGAGTGGTAGCACCTGTTAGGGTCTCAGCAAATAGTTAACCCCCAAACTGGGGTCAAAACACTATGAAAGTATAAAAATAAACTTTTATAGAAATATATACATAAAAATAGACTTTTATAGAAAAATATACATTTTTGAAGAAAAAAATATTACCATAACACATTTTTGTAGGAAAAAATTATTCTCAGCAAAACATTTTTGAATACATAACTAGAAGACATTTTCAGTTTTCTAAAATAAAACAAGAGTAAAAACAAAAAATGTTCATTAAAATCTGACTAAGTCAACCTTCTCACTATAACCGAACATTAAAAAAATATCTTAAACCACACCTTGTTGGCATTAAATAACCCACAAAGGTTTATATGCCATTAAAAAAACTCAAACTCATTTCCCATCATCCCCTCTTACATTCATATCACTCATCTACTTCGGTAAAACTCTACATTGAAGGCGCCTTGTGTCAGTAGAATTTTAGCATAACATTAGCAGTATTGCTCGGGTGTAATGAAAGCTTTAAAACTAATTCATGGTCCTGGAGCTCAGACTCTTTTGACGTTGGCATGAAAGACTAATAAGCAATAGGTGTTTCCAGTTAAAGCGAAACCTTAGATTGAAAGAAAAATGAATGGATGTAAGTCAAATTTTGATTTCCTGGTATCGATGTCAAATAAGTTTTCCGTCGCAAACTGTATTTTGAAGGCTAAATAAGTCCTCTGAGTAAATGGTATCATGGCTGAGACAAAGAACTACAATTATACCTACTTAGAGCAAAACCAGAGACTTAAACAAAAAATAAAAAGCTGAAAACGTGATTTTGATCAGATCCGATAGGATATCGGGGTTTCAATTTCCAATATCGGATCAAATAAGCCATCCAAGGATAAACTAACCTAAGTAAGTTCATGAAAACTTATCGTACCCATCGGGAGTGAAATTGGAGAAAATGAGTCTGAATATCGGCTTTTGATCAGATTCGATAGAATATCGGGGGGTATCGATTTCCGATATAGGGGAAAATGAGTTGTCTGAGAAGATCTACTAATGTTTGAGACGAAAAACTATAATTTTATCAAGTTAGGGCAAATTCTGCAGCAAGAACCACGATAAAAGGGCTGAAATCCTGATCTTGATCAGACTTGATCGGATATCGGGGTATCGATTTCCAATATCGGGGCAAATCGGGAAAAAATATGTAGCCCATGACCTGACCGGAAGCCTAAAGAATATTTGTATGAAGTTTTGGTGAGAATCAGATAAAAATTGTGGATTTGTATATTGGACATAAAGACAGATAGATAGACACACACACACACACACACAAACATCTTGACTTTTATATATATAGATTCTTTATTCAGTATGTGCTATATATTTAATACTACAAAATAATACAACAGCTTCAATTATATCACCTCAAGCAAAGTAGTAAAGCCACTAAGACACAAGCGGTTACCGAGTGTGAAAGAATGAGATCAAAAGAAAGAAAATTTATTAAGATATTTAGTATATTTTACTGTTGTGGTGCAGGAATATCGACTCGGAACGATAAATAGGGAATCCGAGTTCGAATTCCAGTTGAATTCATGGCATTCACTCACGCACAAATACCCTTGGGAAAGGTATTAATCCATCTCTTCCCTCCAGTTATGGGTAAAAATAACAGAATAGATTGGGTTCGATAGCCTTGGCTGGCAATCAGTCTAGCTCAGAAAGCAATGACAACTTTCTACGGGATAATCTTCTGCTCAGTCAGCTATATCTCTTTTGAGACATGATCGCCCAAAGCGTGTATCACGTATGGCACTTAACTGACAATATAATAGTTGAAATAAAGTGGGTGATCAGTTTCATATTGTTATGAAGTAATAAACTGATCCCTCACTAATTACTACTTAATAATACATCTCTTCCCTCATTATATATGAGTCAAATAATAGGACAGATTGGGTTCTATAGCCTTGGCTGGCAATCAGTCTAGCTCAGAAAGCAATGGCAACCTACTGCAAGATAATCTGCCCAGTCAGTCATGTCTCTTTCGAGACATGATCGCTCAAAGCGTGTATCACGTATGGCACTTAACGGAGTATATTTTTTTAAAAATCAGCAAATATATTCATGTAAGAATATTAAGAAAAATACATTGTCAGGAATGGCTTATTAAAATGTTTAATTTTTTTGGTCAACATTTTTTTTTTAATTTAAAAAGCAACCACGAGAGGAAATAAATAAAAAAAAACATTTTCATCTATTGAACTTAAGTTACTCTTTAACGGGAAACGAAACTTTTCTTTTTGAAGGTGAAACTCAGGCCAACCAGTCATTCTTTAAGCTACCAACAACGTATTATTCCTCCATGTAACGTGCAACATACGAATTTAAGCGATTTTCTTTTTATTAGGTTGTTTGGAAAATAATGTCAAATTTTTTTATAAACATTTCACGTTCTAATACATTAAGTTCTTCGGAAAATAAAAGCCGATTTTAGAACAAACTTTTTAATTTTGCTTTTCGGTTTTAAGTTAAATAAGGTTATTTAATTTTTACTTTTTTTAATTTCAGAAAAATAAACAAGAACTGAAGGCAGAAATTTGAAAATAACAGCAGGATATTCCTACGGAAACTGGCAACAAAACCGATGAAAAACAAAGAAAATCCTTGAATTAATCAAAGAAATCTCGCATACATAATTATTAAAGCTATCGTCTCGTTTTTCTCTCCAGATATTTCACCCCGACATTTTTTTTACTTTACTAACTTTTCATTTATTTCGTATCCTGTCCCCATCCCATTTCGAATAGCAATTTAACTCGTTGTTGCAAAAATTGCTTCAAGCCAGAAAATGCATTTACGAAAAAGGAATTGATACATTTCAACTGCTGCAGAATTAAACGTAAATTTCGTCTTTATGGTGGACTATTGGTGGGGAAAACAACCCAGACGGGGGTAGAGTTCCGATAAAGACAGCTCATTTATTTGTTTTTTGAAAACACTCGTGAATCCTGATCATTATCGATATACTTGTAACTTGGACACTTGCAAGCCGTCTTTATTGGTAACGCATTGAATAGACACGCGTAAAACTGGAATAAATAATTTTTTTTTTTAATTCAATTGTAACAAATATGATTGCATTATAAATTATATGATTGGATTGTAAACTGCATAAAACGTTCAAGTTTTTACAAAGTGTCAAAAAATGTTTTGAAGAAATTCGACAAAAGGGATTAGTGGCAAAGACTCAACGAAAAGGAATAAAATATCAGAAATATTAACTGATTTCGAAATCTAAAAGGAAGGAAATATTTCTCAAATACGTACCACCAAATACGGATTAAATAAATAATAAAAGCATAATTCCTATCTGCAGGAAAACAGTTCGTGTGGAACAAGGTAAGATATTAAAAATATATCTAAACTTATTTATAAATGGAACTCTGTGTGTGTGTGTGTGTGTGTGTGTGTGTGTGTGTGTGTGTGTGTGTGTGTGTCCGAAACGGCTGAACCGATTTTCTTGAAAATTTACACAGTTGTACTATAAGCATCTGCCAGTATTCTTAGCTAGGTTTTGTGTCGAGGTACCCCCGATAAATATTGAGAATCGATAATCGAAAAAATCGGGTTATAGAAGAAGTGGTCCGATTTTAATCAAATTTGATACACTCATAGACAAAGACATAAGAAACAATATTCAGAAGTTTCAGGGTTGCAGTTCTTACAATAGGGCAGAAAATCGATAATATATCTAAACTTATTTATAAATGGAACTTTGTCTGTGTGTGTGTGTCCGTTACCTATAGACTCCGAAATGGCTGAACAGATTTTTCTTGAAAATTTACACAGTTGTACTATAAGCGTCTGCGAGTGTTCTTAGCTAGGTTTTGTGTCGAGGTACCCCCGATAAATATCGAGAATCGATAATTGAAAAAATCGGGTTATAGAAAGAGTGGTCCGATTTTAATCAATTTTGATACACTCATAGAAAAAGACATAAGAAACGCTATTCAGAACTTTCAAGATTGCAGTTCTTACAATAGTGCAGAAAATCGATAATATATATATATATAAAAGGCAAGATGTTTGTGTGTGTGTGTGTCTGTTTATCTTCCTGTAAGTCCTTTATACAAATCCACAATTTTTATCCGATTCTCACCAAACTTCACACAAATATTCTTTAGGCTGAGTCTGAGCTCCAGGGCCATGGATTAGTTTTAAAGCTTTCATTATACCCGAGCAACGCCGGGCTATACTGCTAGTTTACTATAAATGCTATGTGTAGATATTACGTGAATGGAATCATAATCGAAGCTGGTCACTTACTTCAAATTGATGCCATTATTGTTTAAAGTTTTTCTTGGTTGATTTAACACACTGCAACGAAGGCCATACGTAGGCTTTTAAGATGCTTGTTTCTTGATCTGTTATGACGGGGCCGATTGAGGAAGATAGTGTAATGTTGAAAGACCCAAAATTACCAATTAATCTAGTATTAACATCAATGATATCATTTTATTCTCATATTATCGATCTCTATACTAGAAATTGCAATAGTGCTTATAGTCTTAATTTACTCCATTCAAAATGACTATTTACAAGATTCACCGTGGAAATATCATGAGCAGCAATATTTATTTTCAACTTGTTTCGTTAAAAACGACCAACAGGGAAGATTTAATTAATTTTTTATTTAATTTTTCCAGTATTTTCACATGTTTCATTTTCGCTGAAGATAGGAGCGTTCCATAATTTTCGACTTTCCAAGCGCTTTCAGCCACTTTTAGCCACTTCACTGGCCATTTTCAAGGATATTATTTTGTCCTCATGTCTTGACTGTAACGTAATTTTTATGTTTTTGAAAAAGAGCGTTCTTTAAAGCTATCACATGACACACGTGGCTGAGCGTCACGTTAGCGTCTGTCTATTTTTTTAAAAACTTTCAAAACTTCATTTCCACTGTTAAATAATGTAAGGTTGATGGTACGAAAAATGTGTTTGATATATAGTGCCTCTCTTATAGCGAGATGCCTTTGATGTTGTGATTTAAATAGTATTTTTGCATTTTCAACCAAAATATTTCTTAAAGGTTCTTGTAAATTATGGGTTAATAAATGCTCTTTTTTATTGCGTTATTGTTATTAGGTGGCATGTAAGTCTACTTCATTTTCGTCGTTACTGTTCTTTTCGTTAAATTCATTTTCCAACGATTTTTCTCCTGATAAGATGTTGGACGAAAGGGCCTTTGTGAGTAACAATAAATTCCTTGTTTTTAAAATAGTATGCCAGTTTTGTACTTCTAAACATTTATATACATATATATAAATTAGAGAAAATTTTCAAAATTCAAAGGTGTCGGATGCACATTTCGACATGAGATCTCTAACAGATCTCTAACGTTGTAAATCCTCGTTTGCTAGATGTTAGAATATAAATTAAATGGATTCAATTTAAATTTTAATCTTAATTTTACTTTAACGTTAATCTTTAAAAAATATTTTAACCCCCCTACCTTCCCATCCCAATCTCCTTTAATTTTTATAAAATATGGATTCTTTTACTAAACCCCTTTTTTCCTTGGTTAACACGTATATAGTTTTTTCTTTAATAATTTTTAAATTTATAACTTCCTGGAATTGGCATTTAGCTCGCATCTACCAAAAAGTTTAATTAAATAAACTTAATTAAAAAAAATTTTAAGATCTTATATTTAAACCCATTCCTTCCCCCCTAAATACACCTCTTCAAACAGCTCAAAATCTTAACCTTAAAAAAGTAATTTAACTCCTTTAGTTGTCTATCTTTAAAAAATATGGATTCCTCTACTAAACACCCATTTTCCTTTGTTAACACACACACACACACACACATACACACACACACACACACACACACACACATATATATATATATATATATATTTCTTTAATAATTTTAAATTCATGACTTCCTGTAATGGATAAACTTAATTAAAATTTTTATTCCTTCCCCTCCTAAATATACCGTTTCAAACCCCTGTAAACATTCACTAGCCTCTACCGTTTGATATTTGATACCCCGTCTTTCTCTTGTCTCTATACACCCTGTAATCTCCGCCCCTCCCAGCTCTGCCCTGTTCTGTTTTGTTTAACCTAATTCCTCAACTTAAAAGAATCCCACTTTCCTGATCTTAAGGGAACTCTCAATTCTTGACCGTTGTTAACCTTGCTCCTCTCCCTTTACCCCAGGGCCTTCTCCATTTGGAACAGAACAACGTGGCTGAGGTGACGTGGAATCTCTGTTAGAGATCTCATGTCGAAATGTGCATCCGACACCTTTGAATTTTGAAAATTTTTTCTAATTTATATTGGCTCTGTATTCTTAAGTACATTGAGCTCTCCACCTGCATCATTTTTTAATATTAAAAATTTTTTAATATTACTTAGGATCAGGTTCTTGGAATTTACCTTCCTACTCTTCCACTTCGGATTAAAGGAAAGCAAATATATATATATATATTTCATTTGTAAACGAGTTATTACTCGACCTAGGTTACTGCCATGACTGGTGTCTTCAGGCGATTTTCAATAACAATAAATAATGTGAGATTTGTTATTGCAAATCGCCTGAAGACACCACTCATGGTAGAAACCTAGGTTGCATAATAACTCGTTTACAAATGAAATATATATATATATATATATATATATATATATATTATTGTCATCCGCAGACAGATCTGTTTCGCTGTATCACAGCTCATCAGTACGGTTAGACTCCGATTGCTACATAACCCAGGCTCGAAACCCGTCCGAATATATATATATATATATATATATATATATATGCGTGTGTGTGTATGTGTATGTACGTGCATGTATGCGTGTATGTATATAAGAGTGGAATAGATTAATAACTCTGTAACCTTTATGCAATTATTACTGAAATTTTGATCTGCAACTTTCATTGTATAATGTTCGATCTAAGTAAACTGGACTGAATGAATTAACAAGAAAGGCATCTACCACATTAATCTAAGATTAGCAAACAAACATTTCATGTTGGACTTAGCTGGTCGGTGTGGGCGTGTTGAATCGAACTATTAGCTTCTTATTTAATCCCATGTGTCATCGCCTGACCCACAATTCGCACGTGGGTCTTTCCGTCAGTAGGATTTGTTTACTCGGATATTTGCAACTTTTCAATTTTTTGTCCTTACCACATGTCGACCAATTCATAAGGAAAGTGAGAGGCTGTTACTTTTTCAGTAAAATGATTAAAAAAGAACTCTGTCCTTCCAGGTTAAACATTATGTATAATAAGAGGCGATAAGTTATGGCTAAGGGTTCTTCTTCTTCTAGGCTATCATGGCTTTCCACATCTCCCTATCCCTAGACCAGAATTTTGAATACTAGAGGATCATGGCCCGCCACATTTTCCTATCCCTTGTAGCTCTTAACAACCCTTCTCCTGTTATACTGCTCAAACCCCGCTCCGTCATTCATCTGTCCATCAAGTATACCATGCATTGCTTTCTCTGGTCTCTCCTTCCCTCTATCCGTCCGGTGAGCGTCAGATTTTCCAAGCCTTCTTTCTTACTACATGTTCAGCATCAGATTCCTTTTCGTGTCCATCCTCTCCAAAAACTCGTCGTTGCTCACATGTTCTGCCCAGATTATCCTCGGTATCCTTCTGTAGAACCACATTTCGATTGCTTCAAGTCTTTTCTTCATCTTTAATGTGATTGTCCACCATTCGCTACCATATTGAAGGACAGACATCACATAAAAACCCAATACTCTCTTCTTTGTTTCCAGCGAAATTTTCCTGTCTTTCAATACTCAACCCAACATTTTTAATGCATCCTTGGCCATACCAATACACCTTCGGATCTCAGTGTCGCACTTTACGTCCTCTGTTAGGACACTTCCCAGGTATTGAAATTCTGTACCTGCTTTTAGTATCCCCTTCTTTGACTTGGCATTTTGGGATACTCAATTTACTGATTATCATGCATAAAACGTGATCTGCTGAGATAGACATATTATCGAAATGGATTATAATTTATAACCACTTTAGATGACGTGTTGAGTTTTCTTTTAAGTATATCATATTGCTCTGGGTAATATTCATTGAGCTCTCTATACAGATCTTTCTCTTAGTATTTTATATTAAATATATCTTTTTAATTAGCCTCTCAGTTCACAGACTTGGCATCAGTATCTATCTATCTATCTATCTATCTATATATATATATATATATATATATATATATATATTATGCCTAATGACTAATATATTATGCTCTCATTACGATTGAGCTCTCTGGAGAAGAAAATTTTAAAAACAGGTTCCACTTCGGCTATAATGCGTGACTCTTCAGAAATGAATTGAGTTCTTTCGGTGACTGGCGTCTGTATACACTGCTTATATACAAGACGTTAAAATTTCCCTTCTCTGATGCCATGCGCCGATGGCTTAGGGAGTAGAGACTCCGACTGACACCAAATCGCTCGAGTTTCGATCCCGGCCAGAAGCAAGTGGATATGTCTAGCTGTGATACAGCGAAATGGGCTTGAAATATCATGAGCAGCAATATTTGTGGATGACTAATATATATATATATATATATATATATATATATATATATATATAGAGAGAGAGAGAGAGAGAGAGAGAGAGAGAGTAGAATCAGTCGGTCGCTGTATGCAGCCTGTGTGGGAGGGAAACTGGTGCAGGCTGCAACATAATGTGGCCTCAGGTTTGCCAACCGGAGGTTCATTCATTCCATGCGCGACATGACAAGACATAGAACCCCGATATATACATAGAACCACATATACATATAATATAAATACATACAGATACACGCATACATATATATACACACACACATATATATGCATATATACACACACATGTAAATATATACATATATATATATATATATATATATATATATATTTATATTATATGTATATGTGTTCGTATGCATGCAGGTGGATGTGTCCCTTCATTCTATCATACTTGTAAAACCCTATACTTTTTCTATAAACTACCCATACTACATAGGGGAAGTTATGGTTGATATCTGCGATGTAGTTGACATATATACCTGTATATGTGTACAGTTACTTTATCTTATGTATATAATTGAATGTAGGTTTATATATATATATATATATATATATATATATATATACATACAGAAATATGCCCATATACACCTACACATCTGCATACAGATACAAATTTCTTATATGTACACTCTCTCATTCACACATCCATGAAGACCACATATATACGCGTATACACAAAATTAATGTTAACACACATTTACATAAGTGTACATGTATACACACAAAAAAGGGGCCTATATTAAAATACATACATAATACAAAGTAGTTATACACATATACAGGCATGTATATATATATATATATATATATATATATATATAATCCACTGCTAGGAAGGTTGGGTCACTGTGTCGGACCAGGAAGTTTTTCCGCCTTAATCCATCTTGCACCTATACAAATCAACCATCCATCCGTGCATAGAATACTGTTGTCATATCTGGTCAAGCGCCTCTGCTGTTCATCTCAATGTTATCGACAGGCTATAATGGAGAATGTGGTCTTGACTTGGCAGCTCGACTCCAGCCATTTTCTCACCGGCGGAATGTGGCTTCACTCTCTCTATTCTATAAATCTTTTCATGGTTTCTGCTCTGACGAACTTAAGTCACTGGTGCCCCCGCCACAAGAATTTACTCGGACAACCAGACTGACAACAAGGCCCCATCCTTTTGCAGTTAGATCAACCAAATGCAGCCGACAATTCTATTCCTCATCTTCTCTTCTCGCACTTTCCGCCTGTGGAACTCCCTTCCATATACTTGCTTTCCTGACGACTACAACCTCCAGGAATTGAAATGCAATGTCAATACCCACCTCTTATCCACTTGATCCAGTCCTTTCTACATGACCCCGAATATCTTGTTATTTTCCTTTCTCTCCCCCTTTCCAACTGTCATCACACCTGTATTCCCATTCTTCTCTTGCTCCTTTCTAACTGGTTTGTCTTTCTCTTCACTCTCCTCCTGTCTAAACTCTTACTCTTATGTAGCCCCCACATATTTCTTATATGTACACTCTCGCATTCACACATACATATACCCCCTATGAAGACCAGATATATACGCGTATACACAAAATTAATGCTAACTTACATTTACATAAGTGTACACGTATGCACAAAAAAGGGGCCTATATTAAAATACATACATAATACAAAGTAGTTACACATATATACAGGTATATATAGTGAATACACAGGTGACCTTAATCACAATTTTTTCAATAGGCAAAAATTATCAAAGGATAATTTACATGAATAAGGAAGTGAGTTCACAAGTGTGATAGAAGCGGATCATTTGAATTCCAGTAGCAACACATATATATATATATATATATATATATATATATATATATATATATATATATATATACAGATAAACAAAGAAGGACGCATCTAATTACATACATAATACAACGTAGTTGTATACATATACAGGCATATATATTAATTACATAGCATATTTTTATTTTAGTTTCTTCACTATGTAAAAGTCTTTAACGAATGATCAACGCGAAATGGGAATGAACCCACAAACATGACAGAATGATTTAAATTTAAAATTCTATGTAACAGGTAATTTAAATTTATTTTCATGGCGGCATTTAAAAATGATTTTTATTTTTTGGTTTAATTGCCTAGTTTTTCTGAATTTGATAATTCTAATTTCTTCATCTAAGCATAAATTGCATCTATTTCTGAAGGTATTAGGGGTTTGAGATTTGCCTATAATCTTCTATTCAATCTGTCGGGGAGAGATTTCTGTCTTTTAATTCTTAGAAATATTTAGAAAAAGCTGTTTGATATTTTAGGCAGGGTTTAGAAAAAGATTGGTTCTGATTACATCGACGCTGTTTCCAGGGTCCGGCGGAAACTTCTGTGTATACTTTTCTCATATTTTTGTGTTCACTAGGGAAAATGGTTCCTTGGTATATGATTTTTGGGATTTGTTGCGTTGTGGTGCATTGGATATCGGGTCGGAACGAGAAATCGGGGAGCCGAGTTCGAATTCCAGCTGAATTCATTGCATTCTCTTACGCGTAAATACCCTTAGGAAAGGTATTAATCCGCCTATTCCTTCCAGTTATGGGTTAAATAACAGGACAGATTGGGTTCTATAGCCTTGGTCGGTAACAAGTCTACCGCAGAAAGCAATGGCAACCTACTGCGGGATAATCTTCTGCCCAGTCAGTCATGTCTCTTTCGAGACATGATCGCCCAAGCGTGTATCACGTATGGCACTCAACTGACTGATATACCTTAAACAGCGAATTTGTTTTTAAAATTCTATTTTATTTTGCCATAATGTCTTGGTTTCGTTGAAGAAATGAATGTTAAATCCATTGGTTGAAATGGCCATACGTTTTAAGAAAATTATATATATATATATATATATATATATATATATATATATATATATATATATGTAATTTATAAGATAATTATAAAAGGTTTTAGATTATTACAGTGGGTAATACATATTTCACCGCGTCCTGATGATATTATTGCTGCTCGTCAGACCCAAATAGTTCAACAGTTGGTCGCCAAAATATCCCCCCTCCAAAAGAATTTCTTTTCTTTTATTTAATTTTACATAGACGCTCACATGTCCATATTAGAATAGACATTTGTAACGGTCATTTACGAAAATTTCTCGCGCATTCGAAAAAGAACCCCAAAGAAAGGGGAAAGCAAGGATAAAGAAAATATAGACGGTTGATTAATGTAAAGAAGAGAAAAAAAGAGAAAAAATAAAAAATAATAATAATAACAAATAAAACAATAAAGAGATAACAAATATATGTATACATACATATATACACATACACACACACATATATATATATACATTTGATTTATATATATATATATATAAATTTATATATTTATATATGTATAAACATTTATATATATATACATAAATTTATATATATATATATATAAATTTATATAAAACTTTATATATATATATATACATATAAAAGTTTGAATTCATATATATATATATATATATATATATATATATATATATATATCATTTCACCCCGAGCAAGGCAGAAATGCCACTGATAAGCGGGGGGCTACATAACTGTAAAAAGATCAATTAGAAAAGAGTGAGGAGTACAAACTAGTTAGAAAGAAGTAATAGAAAGATGAGAATGCAGGTGCGATGACAGATACATAGGTGGAGAGAAAGGGAAGGTTATACGGGGATGGGGAGAGAGCTAGAGTCCAGTGGTTAGTAGATGAGTATTGATTTTGCATTTAAATTTCTGGAGGTTGTAGCCGTCAGGAAAGCAAGAATATGGGAGCGAGTTCCACAGGCGGGAAATGCGAGAGAAGAAGCTGCAGGAGTAGAATTGTCGTCTGCATTTGGCTAACCTGACTGTGAATGGGTGGGACCCAGTTGCCAGTCTGGTTGCACGAGTAAACAACTGTTGAGGAGGCACCAGTGACTTAAGTTCGTCCGAGCAGAAGCCATGAAAGTATTTATATATATATATATAAATAGTGTTGAGTTGTGATAGTTTTGGCCGTCAAGACTGATGTTTTTCAGTAGATTTACTGATAAAATGTATTTTAGCAAGAAGGTTTTTATCGTAGTGTTTGATATTGGATTGGAGATAGAGCGTTGATAGTTTTAGTGCAAAAAATTTGTCACTTTAACTGAACAGGTTCCTGCTGACTTTGAAGCTTCGTGGAAAAAAAGCATAAAAAGAAATCAAATTTTTACACAATAAAAGAAAAAGAAAACCAACCAATCAAAAACAAGACCAATCCCACAAAATATCAAATTACACCAATCTCCTTATAAATAAAATTAAAAAAACGAGACTCAACAGCAGGTAAAACCAGCCCCAATCAGTAACGAAATCATAACAGTGCCCTCACGAAACTTTGAAGTCTGCATGAATCTGCTCAGCTAAAGTGATAAATACTTTGCATTAAAAATATATATGTATATATTGTGTATCTAGGCAGCAATCTCTCTTTTATGCCAGTTTCATTGAAAATGACAGACAAGGTATTATACTTTAGTTTTTTTAATTTTTCATGTGTTTTTATGATTTTTTTATTTTCAGAATTCAAATTATATAATAATTGTCGAAATATTTTTTTTTAGCGCTTTCGACTATACTTTTAGCCATTATCAAGGGTGAATTTTATTTTACGTGTAACTGAATATAAGTAGAGTTTATGTATGTAGAGCCTTGATAATGGCTAAATGTATAGCCAAAAGCTATGATGGTCAATGAAGCATATTAACAGCTTCTAAAAACCGTTAAAAAAAAGTTGTTCAAGTATATATATATATATATATATATATATATATATAAAGACTTATAAAGATTGTTGTATGTCATTGCTTTGTCTTTCCCACTGGGTAATGACTGGATCAAGTAGTGGTTCCCCGTTGAGTAAGCCAACATATAGCACCCCTACGACCATTACAGGTTATAGAATAATAGTAGTAACAATAACAATAATAATAATAATATTGAGATGAGTCTTAATCCTATTTCATTGTTTAATCCAATCATTCTTTCGACGTTATGATTACGAGCGACATTTTCTGTTTATCTAATATAGTCCCATATATAATTGTCACTTCTTGTAAATTTTATTATTTTTTAAAAACAATTTCTTCTAGAAACTGAACTGTCAGTCAGTTAAAGGGCCATACGTAATACACGCTTTCGAGACATGACTGACTGGGCAGAAGATTATCGCGCACTAGGTTGCCATTGCTTTCTGCGGTAGACTGGTTGCCAGCCAAGGCTATAGAACCCAATCTGTTCTATTATTTGACTCATAGGTAGAGGGGAAAGAGATGTATTATATTAAGATAATTCCGCAGTAGGTTGCCATTGCTTTTTGCGGTAGACTGGTTGCCGACCAAGGCTATAGAACCCAATCTGTCCTGCTATTTAACCCATAACTGGAAGGAATAATAGGATTAATGCCTTTCCCAATGGTATTTGCGCGTAAGTGAATGCAATGAACTCAACTGGAATTCAATCGCGGCTTCTCGATTTCTCGTTCCGAGCAGATATCCAATGCACCACAACGCACATCCCTCAAACTAAATGGATAGATAGCAGAGCGTAGTTTCGATCTTCCGCTGCGCCACCATAAAGAAGACGAAGCTTAAATCATAGGGCCACGCGATCAGATCACCTCTCCAAGGCCATCCTATACGGAGGAAGGACAATTGGCACTTCCTACACAGACCGCATCAAGAATTCCTGCCAGTTGGAAGTCCTCCTGTGTAGTTCCTATATTTAAGAATACTGGCGAACCCTCAGACCCCGCCATTTACCGTCCTATTAGTCTCCTTCCGATCTTCGGCAAAGTTTTCGAAGCCATTATCAACGCCGAGGTGATTCAGCATCTCACGGCCAACAGGCTTCTCTCTGACAAACAGTACGGGTTTCGCTTCACTAGGTCTACTGCTGATATGCTAACGACCATTACCGAGTACATATACCGGGCACTTTACAAGAATGGCGAAGCCCGAACCGTTGCCTTAGATATCTCCAAAGCGTTCGACAGGGTCTGGCACGCTGACCTCTTGTGCAAACTGCGGAGCTACGGGATAACTGGACATCTGTTTGACCTCATCCAGTCATCCCTCTCTAACCGCACATTGAAGGTAGTATTAAATGGGCATGCCTCCCAAAACTACCATACGAACGCGGGCGTCCCTCAAGGTTCTATCCTAGGTCCCACGCTCTTTCTGATGTACATTAATGATCTCCCCGACGCCATTAGATCCCAAGTAGGCATGTACGCCGATGACACAACAATCTACTTTCGCCTCGATCAAAAACCAGATGTGGGCGACAAAGCGAACCTCGCTGCCGAGCTTGAAAAGGACCTCCAATCCGTAGTGGCCCGGGGTAGGAAATGGATAGTAAATTTCAATGCCTCTAAAACGAAGCTGTTATCAACTAACCAGCATAGACAATCGCATCTACCTCCCATTAGCATGGGACAGGCTTGCCTCTCAGAGAGTAAAACACTACGCCTCCTTGGCCTTATACTTTCGGCGGACCTCAAATGGAATGACTATATCGAATCCATTGCCAAATCTGCCGCTATGAAAGTCGGCTCTCTGTGCAGGGCCCGGAAGTTTTTACCACCTGAATCTATCCTGCACATATACAAATCTACCATTCACCCGTGTATTGAATATTGCTGCCATATCTGGTCGGGTGCCCCTGCTGCTCTCCTTGGGCTTCTTGACAAAATACAAAGGAGGATCTGTAACGTGGTTGATACTGACTTGGCAGACCGGTTGCAACCACTCTCTCACCGGCGTGATGTGGCTTCCCTGTGCCTCTTCTACAAGTAATTTCATGGCTTCTGCTCCGATGAACTTAGATCACTGGTGCCACCTAAGCACGAATTTACATACTAGATTAGCAACTAGGTCCCACCCTTTTACAGCTAAACAGATAAGATGCAACCGTAAATTCTACCCCAACAGCTTCTTTTCTCGCGCTTCCCGCCTGTGGAACTCCCTTCCACAAGTCTGCTTTCCCTACAGCTACAATCTCCAGGTGTTTAAATGTAGGGTCAATGGACACCTCCTATCACACTAACTCCCAGTTATTCTCAGAACACTCTCATCTACCCAACCCTCATTCTCGGTATCCTTACCCGTCTATCACTCTATGTAGCCCCCTGTGCAGTAGTGGCAGTGATATGCCTTGCTCGGGGTGAAACGCTTATAAAAAAAATTTTTTAAAAATGGCGCAGGAGATTCATCAGATAAATGTCTTCTTTCATTATTTTAGTCAACAGTTTCTTCTGTATGTGTGCCAGTCATGAACTGTGACAATCGGGCTCCAAAGGCGAATCCCAAGCTACAGAGACGAGATGCTTCAGACGTCTGCTTTATATTTTCTACACCCTTTATTTAATTTAATGCAGTAGGCTGTTGTAATTCCACTACTCATGTCTAGAGATATCTCGTCTAGTTCGTATTTACTTAATACTATTCAATTATTGCTCGCCCGTTTCTAATGAGTAAAAGAAATACTGCCTGACCTTGGGATTGAACTCTCAACCACTATGTCACTAATTCACGCACTAACGCTTTTATCCATTACCCGACGTTTAAAAATATTGTTTATTTCGTTATATAATATGGTCCTGGATATGACTGTAAACTGCATCCGGCAGCAAGGCCTCTGATTGGGAGGTTGTGAGGAGCATGGAACCACCTCTTAGTTGCTGTTGTTCTCAGATTCACCCTAACCCGGAGTGGTAGCACCTGTTAGGGTCCCAGCTATGGGAATATAGTTAACAACCAAACTGGGGTCAAAACACTATGAAACTATAAAAATAGACTTTTATAGAAAAATATACATTTTTGAGTGAAAAATTTTAACAACAGTCCAGTTTTGAAGAAAAACAATATTACTGTAATACATTTTTGAAGGAAAAAATTATTACGAGCAATACATTTTTGAATACAAAACTAGAAGACATTTTCACTTTCTAAAATAAAAATTTAATCAAAATCTGACTAAATCAACCTTCTTACTATTACCAAACATTAAAGAAAATACCTTAAAACCCTACCTTTTTGGCATTAAATAACCCACTGAGGTTGATATGCAGCTAAACAAAACTCAAACTCGTCATATAATAACATTTTTCCCCACTTTTCAAAAATGTTTTTTAACGTAGACGCGGAAGATAAGCAGCAATGGAACCAGCAAGAAAGGATGAACAAAGTGCGACACTTTGCGTCCGGGGTTCGAATGCAGTTGACGCCAAAATACGGCTGTTTTTAGTGTTCCATTTCTCCTCCAAACAAATACCACCTGAATTTTCTGCGTCCATGTGTGTAAAGAATTATTGAATCCCATAATCTATTTGACATGCCGGTCGGTGGTCAAGAATACACCGACTTCATCTCCGTGCAAAATGGTAAATCAAACTCAGATAGGAAGCCAAATGATTACTGTACCAATGTATCTTTTGGACTATTGTGCAAACCGGATCAATACCAGTCTTTTTGACTCCCGTGCAAACCAAACTCATATCTGTCTTTTTAAATCACATGTACCTAGAATAGAGCCTTGAGGAACACCCTATAGTATTGGGAGGCATGTACATTCAATACTACCTTAATTGTGAGATTTGAAAGAAATGACTGGATTAGGTCAAACAATTGTCCAGTTATACCATAGCCCCGCAGCTTGCATAGAAGGCCAGCATGCCAAACTCTGTCGAATGCTTTGGAGATGTCTAGGGCAACAGTTCGGACTTCGCCATTCTTGTCGAGAGCCTAGTGTATATACTCAGTGATGGTCGTAAACATATCAGCAGTAGACCTGGTGAAGCGAAGCCATACTCTTTGTCAGAGAAGAGTCTGTGGACTGTGAAGTGTCGTACTACCTCGACGTTGATGATGGCTTCAAACACTTTGCCAAAAATCGGTAAGAGGCTGATAGGGCGATAATTAGAGGGGTCAGAGGGTTCACCAGTATTTTTATATATTGGAACAACGGAGGAGGACTTCCAGCACACAGGAAAGCAAGCAGAGAGGCAGTAGTTATAGAGTTCATCTCCTATCTCACTAACTTGCATCACCTCTCTCATGCTCTCATTTCATTTCTTCAGTATTCTCATTCTTCATTTTCCCGCTTCCTGACAGCCAATGTACACTCCTTCTCATAACTTTCCTCCAACTGTGGCAGTATAATTCCTTGCTTGGGGCGATACGATTATAAAAAAAAAAATCGAAACTTACTCTGCCCACGTTCTTTCCATCTAAAGTATACATTAGGCATGCTCTACTCTATGAGTTTCACAGAGGTTCCAATGCAAATACAGCAGCAGAACCTATTCAGGATGCTTATGGAATTGATGCAGTGAAAGAAAGAAGATGTAGGCGGTGGTTTTCCCGTTTTCGGAAAGGAAATTTCAGTTTGAAAGATGAGGCTAGAGGTGTTCGCCCCAAAAAAACTTGATTCAGATGTGTTGACTGCCGCTGTAACCTCAAGAGAACTTGCACACTAATTAAATGTATCCCATATAACTGTGTTACGCCAGCTGAATAGATTGAGGAAGCTTTCAGTGTTCGGAAAATGGGCCCCGCACGAACTGTCTCCAGAGAACCTGCGACAACGTATTTCTTGTTGCCAATCTTTGCTTTCACAACGCCTTCTGACACCATTTTTGGGTAGGCTTGTCACAGGTGATGAGAAGTGCCATCTTGTTCCATCCTGCATATTCTCCTAACCTAGCTCCCTCGGATTATCACTTATTTCGAGGATTACAAAACCATTTAAATCGAATTAGGTTAACATCACGAGAGAAGATTGAATATGAGTTAGATTCATATTTCACATCAAAACCTAAAGAATTTTACAATCGAGACATTTATAAGCTCGTTGACAGATGGAATCAAGTTATAGAGAGCAAATGTCGTAACTGTTAGGAATAACGATTTTCAAAAACACAGAGTTTTTCATTTAAATTTTAAATCGGCAAAAAACTTTTGCACGGACCTCATATGTAAAAAGAGTACTGAAAATTTCTTGGTTTAACCAAGAATACAGTCCTCACGCAAAAATTCTGTTTGGTTAGATTTTCAGAAAAAAAAGTTCTAAAAAACAATCAAGTCAGATGTGCGTTGTGGTGCATTGGATATCAGTTGGGAGCGAGAAATCGGGGAGCCGAGTTCGAATTCCAGTTGAATACCTTGCATTCACTTGCAAATATCCTTGGAAAATATATTAATCTGTGTCTTCCTTCCAGTTATGGGTTAAATAACAGCACAGATTGGGTTCTATAGCCTTGACTGGCAACCAGTCTACCGCAGAAAGTAATGGCAAACTACTGCGGTATAATCTTCTGCCTAGTCAGCCATGTCTCTTTCGAGACATGATCGCCCAAAGCGCGTATCACATATGGCACATAACTGACTGACTGAATATAATAGTTGAAAACATTATTAAGGCTTCTACTAGGCATAAAGTAGGAGATCAGTTTTATATTGCTATAAAGTAATAAACTGATCCCCTACTTATTACTACTTAATAATATAATACATCTCTTCCCCTCTACCTATGAGTCAAATAATAGAATAGATTTGGTTCTATAGCCTTAGCTGGCAACCAGTCTACAGCAGAAAGTAATGGCAACCTACTTTGGGATAATCTTCTGTCCAGTCAGTCATGTCTCTTTCGAGACATGATCGCCCAAGCGTGTATCACGTATGACGCTTAGCTGACTGACAGCAGAAGAGATACTGTATTTGACTAGATGTTTTCGAGAATATTTTTATTTATTTATTTTTCTGTAGTTGTAAAAAATACAAGTTTCTCTTCTCGTAGTCAGTTTGTTTCACATTAAATAGTAAAAGAAAAAATTGGACATTTTAGACTCAATCGAACGTTTTGTGCTTACATCATTGAGTTACATCCGTGTCCCACAAATGAATGTCATTGATCGAAGTTTGGTCATTATATTTTATTCTGCTGTTTTTATTTATTTGTCATGCATTGACCGACATGAGGAACTACAGTGACAGCTGGTCAAATAAAAGGCTGGGTGGACAGACTGAAAATACAGGAATCCCTCGATTAATGCGTTTTCGATTAGTGCGCTAATATTTTAAATATGAGGTTCATAAAATAAATAAGGTGAATTTTTCGGTATAAGGACTTCTAATATAGACGAAAGCTTACATTTTAAATTTTTTTCCTTTACTTCTTTTTCAAAGGGATTTAATTTTTTTTTTGGTAGATTGAAAAATCTTTGAGAGTTTTAGAGATTAAAAAAGATGGCCGACCAAGAAGCATGCTCCAGGGATGAACAGAGGTCACTTATCAAGTTTTTGGTTGCTGAAGGGTGCAAACCAGTTGAAATTCATAGGAGAATGTGAACTGTGTATAGTGCTACATGTTTCAGCAAAACAAAAAAATGTCTACAAATGTCTTAAAGAACGAAGCAGTGTTGAGGATGAAGACAGGCCTGGGAGGCCTACAGAAGTGAGGTCTGCTGAGGTGATCGAATCAGTCAATGACCTCATTCAGTCTGAAGGAAGGGTGACAGTGGATGACATTCCAAGGACTTTGAGCCTATCTGTTGTGACAGCACAAAAAATTGTCCCTGATGACCTTTCTTACTCGAAGACAACGCAAGGTCTCACACAGCAGCCCAAACGGTGCAGACCATCAACAAGCTGGGCTGGGAACTGCTCCCTCATCCCCCTTACAGTCCAGACCTTGCCTCTTCAAACTTTCACCTGTTTGGTCCCTTGAAAGCGTTCACGAGAAGCACGAAGTTTGAAAGTGACGATGAAGTCAAAAGTGCTGTGTGTGATTGGCTGAGACATCAGTCCAAAGATTTTTACGCTGAGGGAATACGGAAGCTTGTGCACAGATGGGAAAAGTGTGTGACACGGCTGAGAGACTACGTTGAAAAATTAAAAAAGTAAGCTTCTATTAGTATTAGAAGTCCTTATACCGAGAAATTAACCTTATTTATTGAATGACCCTCGTAGATGTCCTTATACCGAGAAATTCACCTTATTTATTGACTGACCCTTGTACCAAAATTCTAATAGTGAACACATAATACTCAATTATTATGGCAAAAGGTTTAACCATAATAACTAAAAATTGATTTTTTATTGTTACCTATCGATTAAAAATTTTCTAAAATTTAAAAATGGAAAACGAGTAAATATTTTGTTTGTCAAGTTTTCCGTTATCTAAGTATTTACAGTAGTGTATAAAGATGAACGAGTATAAATAGATGACTATTGACATTGTTCGGACTATTGTCCTCATCTTTGTTGCCATTTGTACGGCGTTTTGGTCGTTGTACGCTCCGGCCTTCCGCAGGTGCTAAGAACTTTGAACCGAATCCGTTATTACAATCACTGGGCTATATCATTCTCATTCCTTGCGTAAAATTCCTTTTGGTAGCCATCTCTCTCTAAAACGTTACTCTCTCTCTCTCTCTCTCTCTAAAAAGTTATTTGTTCACCACTGCTGTAGCCTGGTATTAAACTCACAACTCATTGGGTCAAGTCACTGAAACTAACCAACGTCTATAGCACCTGAAGAAGGCCGGAGCGTACAACGGAGGAAACGTCGTACAAATGGCAACAAAGATGAGAACAATAGTCTGAATGATGTAAATAGTGTAAATACTACCTCATCTTAGAATTATAGACAAATAAATAGATCAATTTAAAAATATAAACCAATAATACAAATATATATTTGAATATCTGTCTTTATTAAAAGATTTTGAATATCTTCCTATTTTTCATATTTATTTTGAAGTTCTTAAAAGGAAATTTCTGATTTTTTGTTAAAAGGTGGACAATTTAATTAGATACTGATATTTATATTTATTTAAAAATATCGAATATAAAAGATGGATGCATTTAATATGGAAAATTATGAATATAATTTTCAGGTCAAAATACTAATGATTATGATATATTTGAAAAAGTTGAAAGGGCCATTTTCTCAATACGGCCAATTATATAAATAACGGAAGAATACCAAGCGGCAAACCCCGCTAAATAAGTTTTTCTTAAAAAATCAGATTAATAAACCATTATTCATGGCATTTTATTGCATTTTCTTATATGTACCTGTATTTTAATGAAAAAGTAAGCAAATTAAAAATGAATTGTGAATGAGATTAAAATTTGTGGTACAAAGTACATAATTTCCTATAAGTTTTCTTGTCAGAATCCCACTTGCACATTTATAAATCTACCATTTGTCCGTACATTGAATACTATCGCCATATCTAGCCGAATATTGCTGCTATTCATTTCGAGGTTCTTGACGAAATCCAAAGAAGGATCTGCAATATAATCGGTCCTGATTTGGCAGCTCGACTTCAGTCACTTTCTCACGAACGGGACGTGCCTTTCCTCTGTCTTTTCTACAAATAATTATTTATTTTATAATCATATCACTCCAAGAAATGCATTTTACTGCCACTGTTTTGCAGGGGGTTACATAGGAGGAAAGTTATGAGAATGAGTGACAAGTTATAGGGGGTGTCAGGAAGTAGATAAGAGAAGGGTGAGAATACTGATGAGAGTAGAGTGGACGGAGAAATAAGCATGAGAGAGAGGATGCAAGTTAATGAGATAGAAGATGACTATTGACTTTACATTTAAATTCTTGGAGATTATAGCTGTCGGGAAAGCAAATAAATGGAAGGGAATTCCACAGACGGGAAGTGCAAGAAAATAAGCTGTTGGAGTAGAATTAGCGTTTACATTTTATTGGTTTCACAGTAAAAAGGTGGGACCTAGTTGCTGACCTTGTGGCTCGAGTAAATTCATATATAGAGGGCACCAGTGAGCTAAGTTTATCGGAGCAGAAGCCGTGAAAGTATTTGTAGAAGAGACAAAGGGAAGCCACATTGCGCTGGTGAGAAAGTGACTGTATCCGAGCTACCAAGTCGGGATCTATCACATTACAGACTCTCCGTTGGATTTTGTCAAGGACAACTAGGTGGATAGCAGGAGCACCCGACCAGATATGGCAGCAGTATTCAATGCAAGGGTGGATGGTAGATTTATATATGTGCAGGATTGTTTCAGACAAAAAAAATTTTCTGGCCCTACACAGAGAACCGACTTTCTTAGCAGCGGACTTAACTATGGATTCTATATAGTCATCCCACTTGAGGTCTCTTGTGAGAGTTAAGCCGAGAAAGCGAAGTGTTTTGCTTTCACGGAGACTAGCCTGATCCATGCTAATGGTGATGTAGGGGCGATTGTCTGTGATAGTTAAAAGATAGCAGCAACTGCTCTGACCTGCTTTTTTACTCTGATACCCTGACCACGTGATTTTAGGCGTCTTACTAGATTGGCATCTAGGTCTACCCTTTTAACGTTGAAATTGTCAAATGTAACCTCAACTTCTACTCGAATAGAAAATTCAACACATAATTAAAAAGTTATAAATCCGAATTATTTTCGGAAGTCATGCAAAATATAACCGTCTTATCAAACCAGGAAAATAAAATAGTTTAATTTAATTCAGAATATTTTGTAAAAATATAGGTTAGCACGGAGAAGAAACATAGGTAAATTTTCGTTGTAAATCCCGACGGCTTTTCCCCTTCAAATTTATCCAAAATAGCATTATCTCTGTGTAAATGTATATGCTGAACTCAAATCAACTGTTAGTTATTGAAGAAACCCTTTTTTATCGAAATGTCCATAAAAAAACGAACTATATCTTGCACTTTTTCTTTTATGGACTTTCAAAGCAAAAAAGGTAAATTTCTTCAATAAATAACAGTTGATTTGAGTTCAGCATATACATTTGCACAGAAATAATGCTATTTTGGATAAATTTGAAGGTGGGAAAGCCGTCGGCACCTAAAACGAACATTTACCGAAACATAAAAGGTATTTCGTGAAAATTATCCAAAATGGAATTTTTTATATGTTGCAATGTCATGGTCTTGCACGTGTTAAAGCATGAAAAAACTGTTCATTTTTACATTTAGAAAATTTTAGAACATTACTACAATATTCATAGCTGATTCTATTAATTGATGGCTTAAGTGTTTTAATGAATATTTCCTCGAGAATCTGTAGTTTGCTTTTGTTATAACATTTTTAAAAAATCCATTTTGGATAATTTTCACTCTCGAATGAAAGCTAGCAATATGTCAACCGTTATATTTGAAGCAGAAAAATTTTTTACAGTAATTCTTAGCAACACAGTTTTGCGGTTATTTTTTTGTGACCATAACTTACACCTCTGAAGATGATCTCGGAAAGAGATTGAAAGTACTTGGGTACCTTGAGAAATTAATGATAATAGCATTTGTCAACGTTACAGCTCATTTCTGACATCTTTCAATTATAATACGTGAAAGATTATCCGATATATATATATATATATATATATAGTGGAGAATAAATTATCAGCTTTAATATTTAGAAAGTCAGTCAATTAAGCGCCATACTTGATACATGCTTGGGAGATCATGTCTCTTTCGAGACATGACTGACTGGGTAGATTTTCCTGCAGTAGGTTGTCATTATCTTCTGCGGTAGACTGGTTGACAATCAAGGCTATAGGACACAGTTTTCATATTCAATCCTTTTATACAAATAAGTCAGTTAAGCGTCATACGTGATACACGTAAGGACGATCATGTCTTGAAAGAGACATGACTGACTGGACAGAAGATCTTCCCGTAGTAGGTTGCCATTACTTTCTGCGGGGGACTGAGAGCTAACCAAGGCTATAGAACCCAATATATCTTGCTATCCAACCCATAGCTGGAGGGAGAAATGACGGATTAATACCTTCTCCAAGGGTATCTGCAACAAATTCGGGTGGAATTCGAACTTGGCTTTCCGATTTTTCTTGTTCCGAGTTGATACCCACTGCACTACAACGCACATTTATTCAGAAAGTACTGAACATAAAAGTTCTTTCTTTATATTACATCGCTACAATGCTATGTGTAGTATAAGTCAACATAATAACATGACAATATCACATAGAGAAACACACTGAATATATTGAGGCCTGCGTGATTCAAACATTAACCAGCAATGGGCTTGGTCCATCCTTAGATTTATGACGGAACAAACACTGTAAGTAATTTGCAACAAACTAGACTAGCTTAATAAATTCCTATAAGTAAGCAACAGCTGTTAAGAATAATTCTGTGTTGCACTTTTGATAGTCAACAGACTTGAAATTTCACAATCTCTTATGAATGTTGTTTTAATATATATATTTTTTTAATATTTTAATTTTTTTTTATTTTTTAATATTTTAATTATTTTTTTTTTAATATTTTAATTTATTTTTTCAAAAAACCTTTTCGGCATTTACTTTTCAATCAATTTTTTTTGTTTTTATTTCAGCCGAAATCTTTCGTCGGCCAACAAAGAATTCGTCGAGAAATTCAAATTAAATGTAAATTGCAGTTATTACAGCCACAGAACCCTACCTTTAAAAACAAATATAAAAGAAAAAAAAAACTTATCGTTTTAAATTTCTATGAGAATTTATTTTTTCTTCGACACAGATACCGTTAAGGATTTTACAAAAAAAAATTGAATGAATCAGTGGGAGAAAGGGGAATATCTTCTAAGGGTGAGCGAAGCCTCCACCCAAAAACAAAAAAAGAGAATATTTTTCAGATTTCTTTTTTACTGACTTTTATATATATAAATTTCTCAATGGCCAAACTTTTATCGTAGACAGACGTCATTACAGAAGTGTCTTGTCTTTAAAAAAAAACGGCAGCTTTTAAACTAATAGAAATAATTTGAAGCCACATAATAAAAAGAAAAGGAGATTTTTCAAAACGAAACTAAATAAAGTGATAAATTAGTTATTATATTTATAATTATTGGCATGGTATTCCCAGAAGAATATCGCCGATTACTGGCTTCAAAATACGCCAACAGAAAATCTTGATATGCTCCCCGATGTCCGAAGGCCTGGAGAAAATTGGCCCCGCTCAATTCTAAGTAAGTACAAATTTGAATTTTTTTTTTTGAGGGGGGGGGTTCTTTCTTTCTTTCTTTCTTTCTTTCTTTCTTTCTTTCTTTCTTTATGTCTCTGGAAGCTTTTATTGCAAGAAAACTATTGATTGCATTATTTTTATTGCTTTGTTACTATAACTTTTCAGCCGATCAATTCTACGGCCTCCCGTAAACATAAAATGGGTCTTTTTTTCATCTTTTCATCGACCGGTCAATTGAACACTACATTGAATCTCTATTTCGTTCGTATCGGTATACACAAAAACTGGGAAAAACCCGCTGCATGTTCACAAGCAAAAGGAAAGATATTAAAATAAACACCACGGAGATAAAGAAACAACACGAATCTTGTTTTCCCAAATTCTGCTTCGTCTATGTACTATATCGCTTCAGGTTGATTATAGCCCACCACTATTTCCTATCTTTTGTAGCTTTCAGTAAGTCTTATTTTCTTTTCTATCTCTCCTAATCCTTTTCTAATCATCTTCGTTGTTCTTTGTCCCTTCAAGACGTAGACGATCATGGCTCTCCCCAACTTCTGGTCCTTTGTAGATCTTATAAAGTTTATCGTTTTGCTATATCTCCTAAACCCCCTTCTGCCAACCGTTTACGCTAGCCCCTTAGCAAAGCTATTTGCTGCTCTCCCACTGACACTCTGGCCTTCAATATATCCAGTGAGTATCAATTTTGCTAAGTCCTCTTTCCTCATTATGCTCCCGAGAAATGTATCGACTTGCTTGTAGTGAAATGATTTAAACAAAAAAAAACTTCCTTTAGGAGTGTCAAATTTTCCAAGTCCTCTTTCCTCATTACCTAGAAATTTATTGCCTTACCACTCTCTTTATGGATGTACATTATCAAGGCAGTAAGAGGCTACAATAATTATCGAATCAAAAGCGAATAGTGAATGCTTCTACGATGTCTTGAAAGCAGAGAATGAAGAAGAAATCACGTTAGAAAATAATACAGACAAATCCCAGTAAATTGGTTGCTGGTGACGACAATGGAAAAATCTCAAAGTGAGATTGCAAATCGATTAAAGAGAAAGGGTATCGTGACAAATACAGCAGTACAACCTGATTAGTTAGTTTGTCGTTAAGAACTAACAGTTGAAAAAAATAAATGAAGAAGACTAGTCAATTGAACAGGTGAAGAGGTTCATCCCTTGTTCCCTGTTTAGGATGTGGTTTGCAACTTTCTCTTTTCTAATCTTTTCACTCTTTTCTTTTTTTTCAATTGGAATAGAGAGACTAAACTATCGCCCGGTTCACACTCCACCTACGTCTATTGAACAGGTGAAGAGGCTCATCCCTTGTTCCCTGTTTAGAATGTTGTTTCCGGCTTTCTCTTTTCCAATCTTTTCACTCTTTTCTTTTTTTTTTTCTCAATTGGAGTAAATAGACTAAACTATCACCCGGTTCACACTCCACCCACGTCTATTGAACAGGTGAAGAGGCTCGTCCCTTATTCCCTGTTTAGGATGTGGTTTCCGGCTTTCTCTTTTCCAATCTTTTCACTCTTTTCTTTTTTTTTCTTCTTTTTTTTCAATTGGAGTAGAGTAGACAGATTAAATTATCGCCCGGTTCACACTCCACCCACGTCTATTGAACAGCTGAAGAGGCTCATCCCTTGTTCCCTGTTTAGGATGTGGTTTCCGGCTTTCTTTTTTTCCAATCTTTCCACTCTTTTCTTTTTTTTTTTTTCTTTTTTTTCAATTGGAGTAGATAGACTAAATTATCGCCCGGTTCACACTCCACCTACGTCTATTGAACTGGTGAAGAGGCTCATCCCTTGTTTCCTGTTTAGGATGTGGTTTCCGGTTTTCTCTTTTCCAATCTTTTCACTCTTACGTAGCACCCTGCGCATCAGTGGCGTTACCGCCTTGCTCGGGGTGATAAGATTAAAAAAAAAATTCAAAATGGGTAATCTAGAATCTCGTTTGGCCTTTGCATCGGATTTACGCGATTATCTAGCCAACGAATTCAAATGTTACGGCATTGACTTAACGTTTCGTTTTTTGGGGAACATAACGACTGAGATTACCAAGATGGACGGGAAATTTGTAAATACAAGGGAAAATCTACAGATGAATTTTTATCTGGCATTCCTTTTCTTGCGATGAAAATTCAATAATGTTGTGATATGGTGAGGTACTGATTGGGTTCACTGGATTTTTGACAACCATACTTTGAACGCCTATGACTGTTCTCATAGCTTACGGCAGATCACGTTGAATACACCGGTTCTCGTTCGATCACCGAAATTAAGCAACGTGAGCCTGGTCAGTACTTAGATGGGTGACCGCTTGGGAATACCAGGCGCTGTAAGCGTTCAGTGATGGATGTGCGTTGTGGTGCAGTGCATGTTGGCTTGGAAAGAGAAATCGGTGAGCCGAGTTCGATTTCCAGTTGAGTACCCTGCATTCACTTAAGCACTGATACCCTTGGGGAAAGTATTAATCCGTCAATTCCCTCCAGTTATGGGTTAAATAACAGGATGGGGCCTAGAGGCAACCCATCCAGTCTTGGTGTCACAATAAAAATGCCCTTGGTAGTCCTGGCGAAGCATCAAGTATTCAACTATTTGACAAGATTATGAATTTCGCTATAAAACTGCGACAGGGTTCCAAAAGCTCAGGGAATACTGGAGGGGTGTAGTGAGTTCTATCTCGGTCAAGGCCGCAGGACGAAGACGATGACTGTTCTCAGGACCGACATTTGACGAAAGTTTTACTGACTGTTGCTTTTGAAGAAGCATGTACAAGAAATAATACATGCAAATAAATTGTCGACTCTTTCTATCGATAGGATTACAAAGTGCTGTAAGCTTCAATGTGTGGATGATGTAAGGAATCATTATTCTGAATTTTTTATCAGAGAGTTCCAATTCCAGTTGGGTTTCTTATATTTACTTATGCGCAAATATTTTGGTGGAAAGGCATGAATCCACCTCTTCTCTCCTAGCTATGGGTTAATTAGCATGATTTGTATCAGTAAAAAAAATTATTATCTAAAAATTAAAATAAAATTGCATACAATTATTCAGAGTGCAGTATTAACTAACCCATATATATGTATATGTGTCGCTAAACAAAAACAACCAACAAATAACCCCTTCCTTATAGAGGAAACAGTGCAATTACTATGAGAGGTATTCTGTTGTGTCGTGGATCGTACCATGTGACATCGGTCGCCCGGATGTATAAAAGAAAATGTGCGCTTAGCACACGCATATATATATATATATTTGAATAATATAGACAAGTTTTGTCTATTAATTTTGTGTAGGATCCGTTCATACCGTCTGATATGCTTGATGGTGATGTCGTTGAAAGACAACAAAAAATCACAGTAATTGTTGATTTTTTTATCAGGTCTAAGCTTTCGGCTCACATAAGCCATTATCAAAGAGTAAATATTAATACACAGTAAACATAGAACATTTAAGTTATTAACAATAAAGAGAATTGAATTGAAAATATAAGTCCATCCCTACCATGGCGGATGGCCGAAGACAGTGACAAAATAGTGACGTTGTGGTCCCTGGTCTGATTACAGACATTTGAGTACGTTATTGGAAATATCAAAATTGATTGTATTCAAACCCGGTTTAAATTGTTTAATGTAGATTGCTTCGAGGATTTTTAGTTTCTGTTTGTTATTTTCTTGTTTAAGTATGTACGTGTTATCAACAAGCGTTTTTCTCAGAAGTGTGCGTTGATAACCGTGTTGTTCTAAATGACGGAATATGTTTGAATTTTCATTTAAGTGCAACGTCAGACGCCGTGAGAGCGAATTTGTGGTGTGGCCGATGTAGATATTATTGAGGTTGTTAGAGATACATTCTCTAAATGGACATATGAATTTATATACTACATTGGTTTTTTGCAAATCACTAACGGTGGGGGAAGAGTCGTTGCGGACGAATGAATTAGATGTAGTAGATTTAGTGTAATAAATAATAAACTTAATTCTTTTGTTAGAAACCTGGTTTGAATACAATCAATTTTGATATTTCCAATAACGTACTCAAATGTCTGAATCCTACACAAAATTAATAGACAGAACTTGTCTATATTATTCAATGAAACCTGCATTAATGAAAAAATGTTGCCAAAATACACACAATGTAAATATATATATTTGTATATATATATATGTGTGTGTGTGTGTGTGTGTGTGTGTGTGTGTGTGTGTGTGTGTGTGTGTGTGTGTGAAAAATAACGTTTCGAGTAATAAGAAATACGTATATATGGGTTGTGATAATGTTTAATGACAAGATCGTTTTCTTCAGCACTTTTACTGATAAAAGTTATTTTGGCAAGTAGGTTTTTTATCATAATGTGCTCGATATCGAGGTTGTGATTGATCGTTGATAGGCTTAATGCAAATAATTTTGTCACTTAACTAATTTTCGGGAGAATACAGTTATGATGTTGCCTCTCATCAGGGCTGATCGGAAAATAATAACAGCCCTAATGAGTGACGACATAGTAACGGCTTCCTCACGAAACTTCAAAGTCAGTATGAACCTGCCCAGTCAAAGTGACAAATTATTTGCATTAAACCTATAAATACATATATATGAGATACCACAAAAATCAAGTGTTGCTGCCATCAAATACTTACAATTTGTAACATACAAAGATACCCTGTCTTAATCAGCCGCCGGTTTCGGCGGTGGCTATGGTGGAACGGCGACCCCTGGCGCCATCAGCAGCGTTTGCCACCAAGTAGGGTATGAACATAAAGATATGTTCGCAAGCGTACAGATAATATCACCAGACGCAGACGTGTTTATAAATAGAGAACTAGATGTTAGATCTATTCAGCAATTTACACCCATGACAATATTTGAGATAACATTTATGGGAATAAATTGACTAGGTTGATCGCTGTGTTGTCTTGAAGCGGGGAAAAATGGTAAAACATATCGGGGGTTGGGGGGAATATAAGATGATCGACAAGACGTGACCAGCTGAAAATGGACACTATCTATTATCAAGTAGAACGTCGTTTGTAACAAGTTCATTAATAACAGATGGTTGAAGCCTATTCCCATTCCCACTAGGCTTAAGTTTACACGTTCTAGGTTCAGGGTTGTCCTGTAGTGGCACTAGACAATTAAAAATTGTTAAGTGTCACACTGACCGCATAAAATTAAGCGCGAATTTCAAATATCATTTTTTGTTTTCATTTTCTCTAAAACTTCTTAATTGCCCACATGTTCAGTTTAAGGTATTTCAAGCATCCTTCTGTAGAATCACATTTTTTTTAATCATATCACCCCAAGCAAGGCGATAACGCCACTGATGCACAGGGGGCTACTTAAGAATAAAAAGATTGGAAAAGAGAAAGCCGGAAACCGCATCCTAAACAGGAAACAAGGGATGAGCCTCTTCACCTGTTCAATAGACGTGGGTGGAGTGTGATCCTGGCGATAGTTTAGTCTAAAGTGTTACGAGGATGCTTTTATATATAGATATAATATTAATAATGTCTAAAAAGCTATCGTAAGGGATTCTGTTGAGTCCTACTTGTTATTACAAAAAAGTTTTAATTCATGTGTTACGAGGATGCATTTATATATAAACATAATATTAATAATGTCTAAAACGTTATAATAAGGGATTCTATTGAGTCCTACTTGTTATTACAAAAAAGTTTTAATTCATGAAGTAGTTGTTAAATAGAGAACTTAGGAATTGAATGTTTCGGAAGATTGTAGAATATTCCATTAAAATCGAGAGAATTTTAAATGATTCTAGAAATATGCAATTTAGTGTTAGCTCCTATAAAAATAAGATTTGGGAAGTGAGTGATCAGTTGTTAAAAGGATTTGCTGACATTATCAACTCCGGCCTGATTCAGGATGTGTATATCCAGCCGAAAGAATCTCTACTAAAAGTTGCCGACCAACTAAAACCTGAAACAGAACCTCATGGAACTAAATGGGTAAATAGATATTTTGACTCTTTCATTGACCAAACTAATAATTATTCTTTATATACACATTTGAGGATTTCCAAAAAGTATAGCACTTAGACTACTTTGCTAGCTTAACTGGTTAAATATAATTGACACCTTCCTTTCCTTTCGTAACACTTACCCGTCACTCTACCAATCGTAAACTCTATGTTTTCTCTTCGAATGCAAAAATTGTATATTTGTAAAACATTTTATTTTGAGTTTTTGTAAATTAAATACTTCTCTGTGATTTAGCTCTGAGTTTTGGTCAATCGTTTTTTTTTTCTTTTCTTACAACTTAACGCGTAACAAAAGTTTTTTCTTCATCTGTGATGAGATTGTCCAGCATTGATTTCCATATACTCGGATGGAAATTATATTACAGTAAAGTCCGCTTTCCGTTTTTCCAATAAAACTTTCCTTTTTCTTTACACTTTGCTTAACTTTTGGGAGGCACCTTCCTCTATCCCAATGTACCTTCGGATTTCGGTATCACACTTTTCGTCTTCTGTTTAAACATTTCCTAGTTATTATTTTTTTTTTTTTTGTACTTGCATGATTTTGTTATCTCTAAATTGTAATTTTCATGTTGGTCAATCCATTTTGTTGACAACCATCCACTCTGTTTTGTTGCAACTGATGTATAGTCATTTCTTCTCGCCTTCCCTCCCCTCCTTCTGTAGACGTTCCTGTTGTTTAATTCCTGTATCTGCTATCAACACTGTGTCAACTCCATATCTAATGCTGTGGCAGTCAATAATAATTCTAGTTGGACATCTAGCTCTCTCAGGATTGCGTCACTGATTAGGTTTAGTGTCCGTAGAAAAGACACATCCTGTCCTACAATCTTCATATTTTCTTTATTTTTTAAACCTCAAGTAGGTCGTTAATGGCAATAAGACGCAACGGGCTACCCGGATTGAAAGAGAATGAGGAGATTTTAGTTAGAAGAAAGGACAATAAAAGAACGGGTTTGAGGAAAACAGAAGATGGCGATAATGCCGCTAAGACACAAGGATTTACTGGGTGTGAAAGAGAATGAGAAGACATTAGTGAGGAGGAAAGACATGAAAAAAACAGGTTTCAGGAAGACAGATGGCATTAATGCTACTAAGAGACAAGGATTGACTGGGAGTGAAAGAGAACGAGAAAGTTTTAGTGAGGAAAAAGGACAATAAAAGAACAGGTTTCAGGAAGACAGAAGATGGCGATAATGCCACTAAGACACAAGGATTTAATGTGTGTGAAACAGAATGAGAAGACTTTAGTGAGAAAATACATTTATAAACAAAAGTTAATTCTCGGTTTTAAAATTATGGCAAAAGTAAAATATATATTTCTGAAACGTTATTTGAAGAAAATTAGTAAGCGGGTAAAATATATGCAAAATATATTTTTGCAAAGAATTTCGATTAAAAACTTTGAAAGTTTTGTGAATAAGTCTTAATAATTTCCTTAAACTCTGACAACTCTTTGATTTCTGCAAGAATTTCCGAACTAACGTGTTTTTGTCGTAAGATCGGAGTAAAATAATCGAAATAAATGGTTCGGTTCAAAATTCCCATTGCCTGTAGAAGGTCAGAGCGTACAATTGTCGAAACGTCTTGAATATGGCAATACAGATGACATAGGCGATCATGGCCTTCCACGTTTCCCTGTCCCTGGTGACTCTGAGCATGCCTTCTCCTGCTACACCATGCAATCCTCGTTCCGTCATCCACCCGATTAGATCCTTCAAATATGTTATCAGTTGCTTTCCCCTGTCTCTTTTTCCCTCTATCTGGCCTGCTAGTATCAGATTCTCCAAGCCTTCCTTCCTCATTGCATGTCCCAGAAACTTCAACTGTCTCTTCCTGATACTCAGTATTAATTTCCTTTTTGTTTGCATCATTTCCAAAACCTCATCATTGCTCACATGCTCGATCCATGATATTCGCAGCATCCTTCTGTAGAAGCACATTTAACTTGCTTCAAGTTTTTCCTTCATCCTTGATAGTATTGTCCAGCATTCACTGCCATATTGAAGGACGGACAGCACGTAGCAATTCAGTACTCTCTTCCTTGTTTCTAGAGAAATTGTCCTGTTTCTTAATACCTTATTCAACTTCTAGAATGCTTCCTTCGCCATGCCAATTACCTGACTTATATAACAGGTATTCTACGTTATATATATATAACAAAACTCGTGCTGGTTGTAATAACACTATAATAGTACTGAGGTGCTGAACATAACACCGATCAGCTGTATTAACCACACACACACACACACACACACATATATATATATATATATATATATATATATATATATATATATAAATTAAAATTAGACTGATTTTTCTCCAGTTTCTGAAGGGATTTTTCGGTTGCTGAGGTGATGTGTTATCCCCCGTGGGGATTTTCACATCGAAATGGTCATTCAACATCAGTGAATTAACCCTTTTTTAATTTATATTTGCTCTGTAATATTTTATTACATGGAGCTCTCTTCCTGTATCATTTTTTCATATTAAAATAAAATTTTTAATATTAACTAGGATCGGGTTTTTGGAATTTACCTTCCTGCTTTTTTCCCTTTGATTAAAGTATCTGATTTAAAATATATATATATATATATATATAGCAGTATAGCCCGGCGTTGCTCGGGTGTAATGAAAGCTTTAAAACTAATCTATGGTCCTGGAGCTCAGACTCTTTGGACGTTGGCACGAAAGACTAAAAAGCAATAGTTGTTTCCAGTTAAAGCGAAACCGTAGACTGAAAAAAAAAATGAATGGATGTAAGTCAAATTTTGATTTCCTGGTATCGATATCAAATTTTCTGCACGATTTTAAGAACTGCAACCTTGAAACTTCTGAATGTCGTTTCTTATGTTTTTGTCTATGAGTGTATCAAATTTGATTAAAATCGGACCACTCCTTCTATAACCCGATTTTTTCGATTATCGATTTCCGATATTTATCGGAGGTACCGCGACACAAAACCTAGCTAAGAACACTCGCAGACGCTTATAATACAACTGTCTAAATTTTCAAGAACATCGGTTCAGCCGTTTCGGAGTCTATAGGTAACGGGCACACACACACACACACAGACAAAGTTCCATTTGTAAATAAGTTTAGGTATAGGGTTTAATTTGTTGCAAGACCAATAAAAGCTCCTTATTTCGAATTTCTTTTCTTATTTCACTGTATTTTGGACCATTATCTTGGTTTCCATGGCTGGAGGGAGAAACAACTGATTAATACATTTCCCAAGGGTATTTGCGCATAAGTGAATACAACGATCTCAACGGAAATTTGAACTCGGCTCACCGAGCTGATATCCACTGCACCACAACACACATCCTTATGTAAAAATAGGAAGTTTAAAGTGAAGATTACTACTCATAAGTAAATAATTCCCAAACTAGCTAACTAATCAATGCTCTGTAGCAGTGATACAAACAATTTCCAATTTTTAACTTATTCTGACACAATGCCATTATAATGGAGCGCATATAAGAATTAAACTAACAGGTACATACGGCACCAGTTATTAATCTTTGTATGCATTCATTCTTCAACGGGACAGAAAGTTTACTAAGACTTGTCTGGTATCAGGTGTTGTGTTTATAGGGAAAATAAATCTACCCTATTTTAGTCATGGTCAACGTAACAGGATTGCTCGCCGCCACTCGGCGCAGGGTTTCCTTGTGGAACTCCTGTCAAAAATATTTTGTTGTTGGGATCAAATCTTTTCTTGCACTGTTTCTATTGGATTTTCTACTTGAAGATAATTATGTTTATCTATTGACGACTGACAAAGCCCTCTGGCAAATGGATTAGCGATATCGAGCAAAATGACATAGTTGATCTGGATTATCCTTGAAATGTATTTTTTTTTTAATCCAGGTCTTGCAAACGCAAGTAATCACTATGCGTTATAATTACGTTCATTTTGAATGACATTAGCTAAATCCATTACTGTTGTTGATTCTCGACAGGAACTTATCTATTTATGCACAAAATTACAGTTTATTACTACCGAGATCGAAAATGAAGATATAATCAGTGTAAAAGTGCAAGTAATTTTTTAGTCATTTATAAAGGACTATCCGTCAATTTATTGTCTTTTTTTTTAATCGTATCACCCCGAACAAGGCGGTAACGCCACTGATGTGCAGGGGGCTGCGTAATAGTGAAAAGATTGGAAAAGAGAAAGCCGGAAACCACATCCTAAACAGGGAACAAGGGATGAGCCTCTTAACCTGTTCAATAGACGTGGGTGGAGTGTGAACCGGGCGATAGATAGATCTACTCCAGTTTAAAAAAAAACAAAGTGAGAAGATTGGAAAAGAGAGAGCCGGAAACCACATCCTAAACAGGGAACAAGGGATGAGCCTCTTAACCTGTTCAATAGACGCGAGTGAAGTATGAACCGGGCGATAGATAGATCTACTCCAATTGAAAAAAAAAACAAAGTGAGAAGATTGGAAAAGAGAAAGCCGGAAACCACATCCTAAACAGGGAACAAGGAATGAGCCTCTTAACCTGTTTAATAGACGTGGGTGGAGTGTGAACCGGGCGATCACACTAAAGTCTCCTCATTCTCTTTCACTCCGGGTAGCCCGTTGCGTCTTATAGCCATTAACGACCTACTTGAGGTTTAAAAAATAAAGAAAATATGAAGATTGTAGGACAGGATGTGTCTTTTCTACGGACACTAAAACTAATCAGTGACGCGATCCTGACAGAGCTAGATGTCCAACTTGAATTATTATTGACTGCCACAGCATTAGATATGGAGTTGACACAGTGTTGATAGCAGATACAGGAATTAAACAACAGGAACGTCTACAGAAGAAGGGGAGGGAAGGCGAGAAGAAATGACTAAAAATCAGTTGCAATAAAACAGAGTGGATGGTTGTCAGCAAAATGGACTGACCAACATGAAAATTACAAATTAAAAATGCCAATATCAAATAAGTCAGTCAGTCAGTCAGTTAAGTGCCATACGTGATACATGTCTCGGCGATCATGTCTCGAAATAGACATGACTGACTGGGCAAGAAGATTATCCCGCAGTAGGTTGCCATTGCTTTCTGCGGTAGACTGGTTGCCGACCAAGGCTATAGAACCCAATCTGTCCTCTTATTTAACCCATAACTGGAAGGAATAGACGGATTAATACCTTTCCCAAGGGTATTTGCGCGTAAGTGAATACAATGAATTCGGCTTGAATTCGAACTCGGCTCCCTGATTTCTCGTTCCGAGACGATATCCAATGCACTACGGAGGAATTGTTTTAACAGAAGACGAAAAGTGCTACATTGAAGTCTGAAAACACTAGGATAGCGAAATATTCCTTCCAGAAGCTAAGCAAAGTATTAAGAAATAGGAAAATTCCGGTAGAAACAAGGAAAAGAACACTTAACTGTTTTATAATATCCGTCTTTCTATATAGCAATAAATGCTAGACAATCTCATCACAAACAAAGAAGGCTGATCTCTTAAATGTGATTCTACAGAAGCATACTGAGTTCCATAGACTGAACATGTGAAAAATGGCAAAGATTTTGAGAAAATGCATACAAGAACGACACTTATACTTAACATACTTAACTTATCTGTCTGTATGTCCTTTATACAAATCCACAATTTTTATCCGATTCTCACTAAACTTCACACAAATATTCTTTAGGATGAATCTGAGCTCCAGGACCATGGATTAGTTGTTTTTTTTTTTTTAAATCATCTCACCCCAAGCAAGGCATTCCACTGCCACTATTGCGCATGGGGCTACATAGGGGAAGGTAAAGAGGAGTGGTTAGATGTAGGGAATGTCAGGAGGAATGAATGTTAGACATAGGGAATGTCAGGAGGAATGGGAGCAGGTTAGTGTGTTAGGAGGTGTCTATTGACCTTACATTTAAACTCCTGGATATTGTATCTGTCGGGGAAGCAATCATGTGGAAGGGAATTCCACAGTCGGGAAGTGCGAGGAAAGAAACTGTTGGAGTAGAAGTTGCAGCTGCATTTTATCAGTTTCACTGTAAAAGGGTGGGATCTATTTGCTAATCTAGTATCTCGTGCAAATTCGTATTTAGGGGGCACCAATGATCTAAGTTCATCGGAGCAGAAGCCGTGAAAGTATTTATAGAAGTTTTAAAGCTTTCATTACACCCGAGCAACGCCAGGGTATACTGCTAGTTATATATATATATATATATATATATATATATATATATATATATATCGATAAATTTGACATGTTCTAATGTGTTGAAACATGAGTGACTAAAAATCGGCAGAAACTTTCCGCATAGCCCAGTATCATTAAACAGGAAAAATTCGTTAGAAACAAATGAAATGGGGCTCAGCTGCCACGCAGTATCGGTTCTCATCTCTAACAGTAAATACTGAACAGTCTCTTTAAAGATGAAGAAAAGAGTCAAAGTAAAACAGATGTGCTTATTTTCTATAGAAGAGTGCTGAGAATACCATGGACTGAACATCTGAGTACCATGGAAGTTTTTGGGATAAGAGAAATAAAAAAGAAACTTTATGTTTAAAATCAGAAAAACCGTTCAAATTTCTAGGATACATAATGTGGAAAATGAAAGAATTGTATACCCAAAATACAGAATAAACGGACTGAGGAAAACCATGTATAACGTACCTAGCGATTTTGAGTTAATGGATGACGGAAGAAGATTTAGGACAGGTAACAAAATGAAAAAGTATTAAAAGGCGCCACAGTAGGGGAAATTATGAAGAACCATGATCACCTATATTCTGAAATTACACGGCACGTAGATTTATAAAGATGCCATAATCTATCATTCACCAATGCATTGCATATTGCTGCCACATCTAGTCTGGTGCTTCTGCTATGTATCTAGAGATTCCTGATAAAATCCAATGAACAATCTGCAATGTTATAGGTCTTAATGTTAACCACCGTAATGTAAATCATCTGTCATTTTCATATAAATAATTTCACGGTAATTGTTTTGATGATCTCTCCACTTTAGTACATAGATGTTACGAATACAAGCGCAGTACTAGATGGACAGATAGGGCTCATCATTTTACTGTTGAATTTCGAGATGTAACCGTAACTTCTATGCTACCAATTTCTTCCAACATGTTGGTTTTCGGTCGGTCGCAATGACCGGTCTTTTGTGCACCTTTACATCAAGACAGTTGCAGATGGAGATGAAGGCTTGTGATCCATCATGATTTCAAAACTCTATCCATTATTCAGATCGTCAGAGGAAGCATTCAGTATCTGGGTGTACTTCTACATAGTCTTCAGGCGTAAGTAGCAGTATGCCTAAACGTGAAATATTCGGTGCCCTTGGTTATTTTTTCGGTCTTAAACCTCAGGGACGTCAACAAGTTTGGTGCGAACGGTTGTCAACCACGAAGATTGACACAAATCGTTTTTAAACCTTCTCAGTTCCTGAAAATCCACCAAAAACTAAAAAAAAAAAAATAAATTGTGGATAACGAGGGAATATTGTAAAGAATTTACTGAAACGGCAAGATTTTTTAGTTTTTTTCTTGAAGTGAGCAAATATGACAAATTGTCAAACTCATTGTTCTTTTTTTTTCTTTTCAGGAGGGACCTGGGCCGTGTGTGTTCGGATTTTGTGGGGCATCCGTTTGATCTTTCATGCACTATTCTTCTATTTATGCTATATTCAGAAATACAATCCAGTTATCACCATTCTTGAACGACAAGAAAGACTATCGGCCGTGGACTGCTATGGCACCCAGCTCTATCGGCCAGCATTTTATGAACAATTATGTGATATTTTCGCTTCCGGTAAGACAACCTATTAATTTTTACGAATTTACCTGTTCGTTTGTTCATACTAATATTTACGGGTTTAATTATCTTACTATAGTAATCCATGCCTATATTGTAGAAATGTATTGAAGATAATTTTACTGTAGAAAAATCTACATATTCAGTTTAAAAAAACATCTTTCATAATGAAATAATGATAACAGAATAGCTGAAAGTGAATACTCGGAGAGTCTTTACATACTTTATGTCCAGAAAAGAAAATGCTAATACGAACATGAGAGAAATTAAATGAAAAATTTTAACACAGTGCCTTACAGTCGTCTTTAAGGAAACACACACACACACACACACACACACACACACACACATATATATATATATATATATATTACAGACAAAAACTTTTTACTGCTAATAAATATATAGTTAAGAAAAATATTTATTAGAATATCAATATATTACGGAAATTAACGAAATGGTTATAAACAACCGACAATTTGAAATTATTTTTGATCGATACTCGTATTTAAGTAGATATTCTGTTTATAATCAAACAGCATTATATATTTATTTCTACCGCCCTGATTATTAACGATAACTTTTTGTTACGAAAATGTGTGTCATTCGGCAAGATTCGAACCTGCGACCGCTATCCATATAGGGGAAGCCATCAATTGATCTGGCGCGTCTTAGACCTCTCGACCACGAATGACCAACAATCTAAACGAAATCAAATCAAGCTTATATAACACAATTACCGATTCATCGGAATAACCATAACTGCTCTGAAATGTATCGTAATGTCAACAAATGTAAACATGACACACATTTTCGTAAAAAAAATTATCGTAAATAATCAGGCGGGTAGAAATAAATATATATATACTGCTTGATTATAAACAGAATATCTACTTAAATACGAGTATCGATCAAAAATGATGTTCAAACAAATAATTTCAAATATATATATATATAATTTTTAGCGGTTATTTTGGGAGGTTTCGAAAAGATGCGTTATTCCTGGGTTACGTACGTCGTTTGAATGGCGGCTGTTTCATTATGAAAAAAACATTATGCACAGTGTAGGACGTCCTGTCCTACGTTTCTAGCACATTTGCACAAAGGGCCTGAAAACCACAGGCATCGACTCTGGTATCTGTACTCAGTTAGAAGACGATCACTATGCTGTTCAATGAGGGGTTACGAAAGGTGGGGAAAAGTGAAACCAACTATTAGAGATAAGAGGACAACGCAAGTAGCAGAGTGGGTAATCGCACACCTTCATTCCTCATTCCAACTGCATCTGCCGCACATGCCTTGCAAAAAATTTGACTATTAAACCATTCCAGACGCTACTTACAAGATTAAATTTTTGACCAAACTAATCGTTACCATTATCTCGCGAAATAAATGGACGTTGTCAAAAAAAGCATGTAAGACGAATAGAATAGTGAAACTGACTCCCCACAGAAAATTTTCCCGATCATTAAAATCTTAACCTGTTAAAGTCTCGGGTTAACCGTTATCTTCATTTCCTGTTCCCATAAATTGCGTCTTACTTTTATAATCCTCTATTGCGTGAAGCCCTCGAGCCGTGTACAGTGTAAAAGTAAATACATGTAACAATGTAAAATAAATACATGTAACATGTTCCTAAGAGTTGCCAGATACTACCTTAGTCCATATATAAATAACCATGTCACTTAATACATATTATTATTATTATTATTATTATTATTATTATTATGTCATATTCATCATATTTCGATTTCTGCTATGGTCGCACTACCAACCAAGTCTGCGGGGAGACCTAAGGCAGGTCGTCGCGTGTTGTTATGGCCCCATTTCATGTTTTTCTATCTTCCCTATCATCCCTAGCATTACATAGATAAAGTTTTCCTTAGTGTGTGAGCTGTACTTAATAAGACAATTTTTTGTATATCTCTTAAGCTGGGGTTTCCACAGATTCTTTCAATGTGTTGTTTTGTTCCATGTTTTATCATTCCAAGTGCACCTACTATCACTGGCAAGACTCTTGTTTTCAATTTCTACGTTTTTTCTATTTCAATTTCCAGGTCTTTATATTTTGACAATTTTTCGAATTCCTTGGTTGCTATGTTACAATCCGCTGGACAAGCCATATCAATTAATAGACAAGTTTTTTCTTTCTAGTTTTTAACAATAATATCCGGCCTATTTGCTTCAATTTTTCTGTCTGTGTAGATGGTGTAATCCCATAGAATGGTTACATCTTCTATTTCTGTAACCGGTGCTATTATTATTATTATGTCATTTTTCATCATATTTCGATTTCTGCTTTGGTCTCACTACCAACCAAGTCTGCGGGGAGACCTAAGGCAGGTAGTGGCGTGTTGTTATGACTCCATTTCATGTTTTTCTATCTTCCCTATCATCCCCAGCATTACATAGATAACGTTTTCCTTAGTGTGTGGGCTGTACTTAATAAGACAATTTTTTGTATATCTCTTAAGCTGGGGTTTCCAGGGATTCTTTCAATGTGTTGTTTTGTTCCATTTTTTATCATTCCAAGTGCACCTACTATCACTGGCACAACTCTTGTTTTCAATTTCCACATTTTTTCTATTTCAATTTCCAGGTCTTTATATTTTGACAGTTTTTCAAATTCCTTGGTTGCTATGTTACAATCCGCTGGACAAGCCATATCAATTAATAGACAAGTTTTCTCCTTCTGGTTTTTAACAATAATGTCCGGCCTGTTTGCTTCAATTTTTCTGTCTGTGTAGATGGTGTAATCCCATAGAATGGTTACATCTTCTATTTCTGTAACCGGTGCTGGATGATGTTCATACCAGTGTTTGTTTACAGCTTTTCCATAATGTTTGCACATTGCCCAATGTAAATATTGCCCAACTCTGTCGTGGCGATTTTTATATTCCTTTGGGGCAAGCACAGAACAGCCTGAGATTAGGTGGTCTATTGTTTCTTGGTGTTTATCACAAAACCTGCATTTTGGATCCATATTATTATGCATAATATTTGCCTGAAAGTTTCTCGTGAAAAGACTTTGGTCTTGTGCTGCAAGTATAAATCCTTCAGTTTCAGACTTTAATCCAGATGCACGTAACCATCGATGAGTATTAACTTTGTCAACATTGGATTTATTGGCACGTACTGGATATTGGCCATGCAGAGGTTTGTCTTGCCAGCGCTGTTTCATCTTTTCAAGAGCTTTATCTTTGGCTTTCATTTTCATATTTTTTGCCGCAATAGTTTGTTCTTGGCTACTGTTTTGCTTTTCTACAGAATCTACTAACTGTAATTCTTGTTTGTATTTACTGCCTTCTTTTATTATTGAATATTTTTTCTTTCTTTCTTCATGTTGCCTTACTAATTGTATCATCCAATCCTTTGTTGTTTTTATGTATGTTAGTAAGCCAATAGTTGTTGTCTTGTATGACAATTCCAGCTGAATAAGACCCCTTCCACCTTCTTTACGGGGTATGTATAGACGGTCTACATCAGCCTTTGGGTGATGCATCCTATGCTTAGAAAGAAGCTTTCTTGTTTTAGCATCCATTCGCCTGATGTCGTTTAGAGTCCAGTTTAAGATGTTGAAGCTATATTGGACAACTGGGATTGCAAGGCTATTAATGGCCATAACTCTATTCTGTGAATTTAATTCAGTTTTTAATATCATTCGTAGCCTTCTATAGTACTCTTTACGCACTATTTCTTTCATTTTTTTATGGTGAATGTTTTCGCTCTCATTTACACCTAGGTATTTATAAGCTTCTTCTGGTTTCAATTCTTTTATTGTTACAGCAGGGTCTAGGCTAATTGAGGATGTTTCTTGTATTGATCCACGTAAAACTGTAGCTTTAGCACATTTATTCAAATTAAATTTCATTCCAATGTCTTCGCTGAAGCATTTTACAGTTTGCAGAAGACCTTCCAGCTCATTATCATTCTTAGCATATAACTTTAAGTCATCCATGTAAAATAGATGGCTTATTTTCTTTTGGCCTATTTTATAACCACATTCTGTCTTATTAAGTTGACTGGTTAGTGCTATTAATGATATGCAGAATAGTAAGGGAGATAAAGAATCACCTTGAAATTTATTATTATTATTATTATTATTATTATTGTATCCCCCAGGGCTCTATCCTAGGCTCGACGCTTTTTCTGATCTTCATCAATGATCTCCCTGATGTGATCAAATCCCGGGTAGGCATCTACGCTGATGGCACCACCATTTACTCCCGCCTGGAGGCGGTCAAAAATAACCTCGCTGCCAATCTTGAGAAGGACCTCCAATATGTGTTAGACCGGGGTAAGAAATGTCTCGTAAACTTCGAGCGCCCCTGCTATTAATCACGGAGTTCTCAACAGGCTCCAGGGAAGAATCTGTAATGTGATCGGCCCCGACCTGGCGGTTCGACTTCAGCCACTTTCTCATCGGTGGGATGTGGCCTCCCTCTGTCTCTTCTACAAATATTTCCATGGCTTCTGCTCCGACGAGCTTAGCTCATTAGTGCCCCCCTCTACAAGAATTTACTCGAACAACCAGACTGGCGACAATATCTTACCTTTTTACGGTTAAAACAACCAAATGCAGCTCTCACTTCTACTCCACTAGCTTCTTTTCTCGCACTGTGGAACTCCCTTCCGTATGCTTGCTTCTCTGATAGCTATAATCCTCAAAAGTTTAAATTCAATGCCAACTGATATCTCTTATCACCTTGACTCCAGTCCTTCTTTTGTCCTTTTCCCCCAACACCCCTTGTATCTTGTTCTTCTCCATTTTCACTCTACTCTCACAACTCTCACCAGTATTTTTATTCTTCTCTTGCCCTTTCTCTGACACCCGCTGTAACCGGTTTCTCTTTCTCTTCGCTCTCCTCCAATGTAAACTTTCACTCTCCTCTTATCTAGCCCCTTGCACACCAGTAACAGTACTGCCTTGCTTGGGGCGAAACCATTAAAAAAACTTATTAATTGTTGTGGGATCTCCCCTTTTTATGGAATAATGAACTCTCCTGATGTGTACATATAATCCTGTCTATACAGAGAACGGGGTAGTTGCAAAGTAGTTGTAAAGAGTAGTTAGAGGTTTTAGTAAGAAGTTAGTTGGTTCGTATGTTGGTGCAGAGTAAATTGGAGTTGTTTGAAGATAGACTCATTACTCGGACATACTATTTCACTTCAAGACTGTATATAATTGTTTCTACTAATAGTATTCCTGAATTGACTAACATGTGTTCCAGTTTGTATATCTTTGTTCAATATAACTTATATTTTCTATCTCCATATCTGTTTTTGTTATTTATTATTTTTGTGGTTTCTCAAACGGGATCCAGAACATTAATTATTACGTTAGAACATGTGAGAAACTACAAACTACTACAAAACTGTACATTTTATTTCGACATTGAGAAAACAATGGTTCATCAGGTAGTTAACAATGATAGGAATAAACGGTTTTATTAATTTTTTTTCTTTTTTGATTATATGAAGACAACACTTCTTTTTATTTTTGGAATTGTTTTCCGTACAAGGTAAAAAGATATTAATAAGAAAAAAAGAAGAAAGTAAAAGAGAAGAAAATTGAAGAAAACAAGATGAGAAATCAAGAACAGGAAAAAAGAGGAAAAGGAAAGATACAGAGGAAATAGAAAGTGAAGAGAAAAGTAAGTGAGAAAATGTGGAGAGGGAAGAGCCAATGAAAACGGCTAAAAGTGAGAAATTAAAAACTAAGACGGAAATGGGTTGCAGACAGATATTGACATCGCTTACAATGTTGTGACTCAAATCTGTTGGCTTGTTTTTAAATTATGAAATCCCATTCACAAACAGAAATATTTATAAAACATAAAATACAGGATACTGAAAAAAATACGAAGATATAAATTCATTAGACCCAATATTATAAATAAAAATAACATACATTAAAATATATTATAAATAAAATGAAAAATAAAAGATAAAATAAATAAAAATAAAATTTTGATAATAACAATAATAATAATGAGTAGAAAATATATAAAAATAACAATAATAAAAATAAAATAAAAAATTCAAAAATAAAAGTGTATATGGTGAGGGGGTGTACAGAGTAATTGAGCAGATTCATGCAGACTTCGAAGTTTTGTGAGGTCATGGTTTTTATGTTCTCACTCGTCAGGACTGTTTGCTGTTAAATTACTGGTTTTTCTTGTTTATATAGAATGTGGTGTGGTATTGTGGGAATAGATTGTGATTGGTTAGTTATTTTTCCTCTTGGTTATGATTGGTTGGCTTTCTTTATTTTTCTTTTTTATTGACCTCGGTTTGACCTTTTTCTTAGTGCGTTGATATGTTTTGCCGCGTGACGGTTTATTTTTTCTAGGTCATGTTTGGGTTGTTTGTAATCTTTAGTAGTGTTTGTTTCTATTTGTGCTTTTATTTTTATTCTTTACTTATTTTTCTTTATTTGTTTATTTGTTTATTTTATTTTTCGTTTAGTGGTTGTATTATTTTCTGTTTTGTCATTGTAATGACTGGGTGTTTGCATGTACTTTTATTTCTCGTATTTATATCATTGTTTTGTTTTTGTTTATTGTGGTTTCGTATTTATAATTAGATTTTTAGTTTTTTAGTTTTTAATTTGTATTCTTTTTATTATTTTATTTATACTGTTTATACGCCTATTTTTGTTTGATTTTGTTGTTATTTATTGTTGTTTGTGTAGCAAAGTAAGTATTTATTCGCATGCCTGCATTTTCACATTATCTCGTTTTTTTGTGTTTAAAATTTTACTTTGGCTTTTAAAACTAATTATTGTTAGTTCCTCTTCTAGGCATAATCTACAACTTTTGTTGTATCGTATTTCTTTTTGCTATTTCTCATTTGATTTTGGTGATAATGTTACTTTTTTCTCGTTTCATATGTATTTTGATAACGTTGTGTTGTTTTTGTATATATATATATATATATAACCTTACGAAAAGTTACGAAATATTATTAACCGACATATTTATTTAATTGAACATTACTTTTATGGATATTTGTATTTGAACGAATACTCTGTTTTTCTGGAATTAAACAGTACGTTTATATACATCAACCGGCCTGAATATTCGAGAAATCTTGTTAGGAAAATTACTTTCTTCTGATAGGATTCGAACACGTGACACCCCTATACCTAGGAGAAGCCGTCAATAGATCTGACGTGTCTTACCATTTCAGCGCTGAATATTAATATTGGTGGATATATATAAATGTACTGTTTAATTATAGAGAAACAGAGTATCGTTTTAAATACGAGTATCCATTAAAATAATGTTAAAACAAATAAATTTATATATATATATATATATATATATATATACGAATGCTTTGCTAATCATCAAGCACTCTTAATACTTAATAAAGTAAATCACGACAAACAGTGGACTGACAACCCATTGTTTTGTATTAGTTCTGGGATATATATATATATAACTCGTCCATATAAGACGCTGGAAACGAATGTCGCATCACAGCTCATGACGTCACATATGACCAAACGAGAATAAAAACAAGAAGTATTAAGTAATAAATATTAGATCTTCCATAAAAAGTAGACATCAATATTATAATTTTCTTTCTTCATTTAATGATAATAATTTCAGAGAATATAAAAAAATACATAAAATAAACAGACAAAACTTGTCCATATTATTTAATGAAACATGCATTAATGAAAAGTGCTGCCTAAATACACACACACACACACACACTATATATATATATATATATATATATATATATATATATATATATATAGACAATACATTACAATACCATTACAATATATATATATATATATATATATATATATAGTGTAATGGTTGTTACAATGGTTTATAGGAGCATAGTATCACTACACAAAAATCTTCGCGTTTCGAGGCTACGTTTGCTCCTCATCTGGTGATAAGTTGAAATGAAAAATAAATGGTAAAAACGATTTATTTCTGGTAATATGATATGTAAGTGAATATGGTGGGAGTTTAGTACGATTTAACCGGCAGTTTGTAGCCATAGTGATACGTCCTTGTGTTAGGAGAGGGGTGCGGAGTAGCTTAGTTTTGGACAGGTCACTTTTATATATATATATATATATATATATACCTAGGTTTCCACAATGTGGTGTCTTCAGGCGATTTGCAATAACTGATTTTACCGTGTTTTTTTTTTTTAGAAACTCACGTAACTGAGATGTTTTGAACGCACAATTTTCAAAATTGGAAGAAATTATAACGTTTTCATCCATGGTTGTACGACCCTAATGGTATTTTTACGAAACGGATTAACTTCAACATATTTTTAATTTTTATTTAAAGATTATTTTTAATAATTTTATTTTTATGTATTTGGGTAAATGCTCTGTTTTTTGTTTTTTGTTTTGTTTTTTGTTTTTATTGTTGTTTTTTTTTAATTAAATAGTATATTTACTTACATCTACTGACTTGAATAATCGAGAAATCTTGCCAGGAAAATATATGTTGCCCACATTATTCGAAGCTGCGTCCCCTCGTGGAAGCTACCATTAGATTTAGCGTGTCTTAACCGCTCAATTACGCAGGATTAAAGATTAAACAAAGCCCGAATAATGCTTTTAAACACAAACTTTCTCGATTTTTCGATATATTCATATCGGCTCTGTTTTCGTCTCTTAATGTAAACAAAGACTTTTGTTGTTGAGGACAATCAGCCGAATATAAATAATGCAAATCCCTTCGTATCCCAGAAATTCAGACAGAAAAGATATATATCGGGTTGATTTTTTTTTTTTTTCAGACCAGCAGCTTAAAAGGAGGCTCCTCAAGTGGTTGGCAAATATCTTACCTCAGTATGATATTACAAACTTTCATAACTGCTGGAACGATGGTATTGCGTTGTGTGCCTTGTTGGAGGCTATTTGCCCGGGGGTTTGTCCTCATTACATTTTTCTACATAACCATTGCCGCGTCAACAATTGTCGCCTGGCACTTCGGCTGGCCAACCAGTATTTTAATATCCCCAACGTAAGTATTAAAAAATGCAATATACACTATTTTTTACAAAGTTTATTAGTTACTCTTACTTGCTGCCTGTTATTATTTACTACTAGCAGTATAGCCCGGCGTTGTTCGGGTGTAATGAAAGCTTTAAAACTAATCCATGGTCCTGGAGCTCAGACTCATCCTAAAAAATATTTGTGTGAAGTTTGGTGAGAATCGGATAAAAATTGTGGATTTGTATAAAGGACTAACAGAGAGAGAAACAGACACACACACAAACATCTTGAATTTTATATATATATATATGGAGTAGATAGACTAAACTATCGCCCGGTTCACACTCCACCCACATCTATTGAACAGGTGAAGAGGCTCATCCCTTGTTTCCTGTTTAGGATGCGGTTTCCGGCTTTCTCTTTTCCATTCTTTTTACCCTTACGTAGCCCCCTGCGCATCAGTGGCGTTATCGCCTTGCTTGGGGTGATATGATTAAAATATATATATATATATATATATATATATATATATATATATATATATATATATTATCGATTTTCTGCACTATTGTAAGAACTGCAACCTTGAAACTTCTGAATATGTCTTTGTCTATGAGTATATCAAATTTGATTAAAATCGGACCACTCCTTCTATAAGCCGATCTTTTCGATTATCGATTTTCGATATTTATTGGGGGTACCTCGACACAAAACCTAGCTAAGAACACTCGCAGACGCTTATAGTACTACTGTAAATTGTCAAGAAAATCGGTTCAGCCGTTTCGGAGTCTATAGGTAACGGACACACACACACACACACACACACACACACACACACACACACACAAAGTTCCATTTATAAATAAGTTTAGATAGATTGTCTGCCCTATAATAAACTTCCATTGGGAAGTACATTATACATTTATCCCAATGTCCTTTCTGCTTTCCAAAACAGTCTGCTAAGTTCTTTTTTCAGGATCGCCATTTACCACCTTGTTTCAGTTCAGGGATTACTATGCCAACACGGAATAAATAATTTAATAATAGCCATGCGAATTAAAACATAAATTCGTAAATCAGTTTCTGGTACGTTTAGTCCAGATATACACTGCATGAAAACAGATGTGCGTTGTGGTGCAGTGGATATCGACTCGGAACGACAAAGCGGGGGGAGCCGAGTTCGATTTCCAGTTGATTTCATGGCATTCGCTTACGCGCAAATAATGGGAAAGGTATTAATTAATCTGTCTCTTCCCTCCAATAATGGGTTAAATAACAGGACAGATTAGGTTCTATAGCCTTGGCTGGCAAACAGTCTACCGCAGAAAGCAATGGCAACCTAGTGTGGGATAATCTTCTGCCCAGTTAGTCATGTCTCTTTCGAGACATGATCGCCCAATGTGGGGTATCAGTTTTATATTGTTTTGAAGTAATAAACTGATCCTCCACAAATTACTACTTATTAATATAATACATCGCTTCCCCCTCTGTCTATGAGTTAAATAACAGGGCAGATTGTGTTCTATAGTCTTGGCTGGCAACCAGTCTACCACAGAAAGTAATGGCAACCTGCTGTGGGATAATCTTCTGCCCAGTCAGTCATGTCTCTTTCGAGACATGATCACCCAAAGCGTGTATCACGTATGGCACTTAACTGACTGAAAACAAGGTTAAATGAGAACAGAACAATATGTCCCTAGATATAGTCAGCAAAACAAGAACAATCCACCGCCGTAGATTAAAATACAGTCACTATGTCTCTTCTACAAATACTTTCACGGTTTCTTCTCTGATGTACTTCGCTCATTGGTACCCCTATATATGAATTTACTCGAGCCACAAGATTAACAACTAGGTCCTACCCTTTTACTGTGAAACCAATAAATTGTAAACTCAGATTCTACTCCGGCAGATTCTTTTCTCGCACTTCCCGCCTGTAGAATTCCTTTCCGTTTACTTGCTTTCCCGACGGCTACAATCGCCAAAAATTCAAATGTAAAGTCAGTAGTCATCTCCTATCTCGCTAACTTACATTCTTTCTCTCATGCTCCTTTATCCGTTCACTCCACTATCATCAGTAATCTCATCTTTCTCTTACCCTCTTCCTGACACCCCCTGTAACCTGTCACTCTTTCTCGTAATTTTCCTCTCATGTAACCCCCCCCCCCTGCATAACGATGGCAGTAAAATGCCTTACTTGGGGCGACACGATCATAAAAAAATCAAATAAAAAAAAAATAAAGGACCTGGAATTCCGTGAAGAAAGCCAGAGAATACAACGGTCGAAACGTTCTAGTGATCAAAACAAAGATGAAGACATTGATCTGAATGTAAACGCATAATTTAGGTGAAGAAGAACATGAAAATTGATTTCGCAACCGAAATTTTAGCGACGGAGGCACCGTAGAATAATGATTAGCGGCTCGGGCAGTGGTATCAGAAAACTGAGTTCGAATTCCAGCAGAGTTCATTATATTCATTTACGCGCTCGGGAAGGTTAGGAACTCGAACTCAGTTCCCTAATTTCTCGTTCCGAGCCGATATCCACTGCACCACAACGCACATCTGCTGCTAATAAATATAGTATACCTTAAAACTATATTTTTATCACACACACACACACACACACACACACACACACACACACACATATATATATATATATATATATATATATATTATAAAAGATTTTAGATTTCACCGCGTCCTGATGTTATTATCGCGGCTCGTCAGACCCAAATGGTACAACAGTTAGTCCTAAAAATACCTCCCCCAAATATTTTCTTTTATTTCATTTTACATAGACGCTCACATGTCCATATTAGAATGGACATTTGTAACGGTTATTTACGAAATTTTCTCGCTCATTCGAAAAGAACCCCAAAGAAAGAGGAAAGCAAGGATAAAGAAAATTGATTAATGTAAAGAAGAGAAAAAAAGAGAAAAAAGAAAAAAGAGAAAAAGTTTTTTTTTCTCTTCTTTACATTAATCAATCGTTTATCTTTTCTTTATCCTTGCTTTCCTCTTTCTTTGGGGTTCTTTTCGAATGAGCGAGAAAATTTCGTAAATAACCGTTACAAATGACTATTCTAATATGGACATGTGAGCGTCTATGTAAAATAAAAGAAAAGAAAAGAAAATTTTGGGGGTGCGGATATTTTGAGGATTAACTGTCGTACTATTTCTGTCTGACGATCCGCGATAATAACATCAGGACGCGGTGAAATATGTATTACCCATTGTAATAATCTAAAAAATTTTATAAATTATATTCTGTTAAATTGAATAAAGGAATTTAACATTGAGTTTTCTTGAGTTCGTCTTTATTGTAATTTACCTCGATTGTATACCAAGTGTGCTATGTTATATATATATATATAAATTAGAGAAGATTTTTAAAATTCAAAGGTGTCGGATGCACATTTCAACATGGGATCTCTAACAGAGATTCCACGTCACGTCAGCGATATTGTTTTGTTCCAAATGGTGAAAGCTCTGGGGTAAAGAGGGAAGGGGCCAGCTTAACAACGGTCAAGAATTGAGAGTTCTCTTAAGGTTAGAAAAGTGGGATTTTTTTTAAAGCAAAGTAGAACAGGACAGAGCTGGTAGTGGCGGAGGTTACAGGGTGTAGAGACAAGAGATAGACGGGGTATCAAATATCAAACGGTAGAGGCTAGTGAATGTTTACAGGGGTTTGAAACGGTATATTTAGAAATTTCCGTGTCGCAATGTACTTTTAATTCATAATTATATATATATATATATATATATATATATATATATATATTACAAAAATTAACAAAGATTAACGAAATGGTTATAAACAACCGACAATTTGAAATGATTTGTTTGAACATTATTTTTTATCGATACTCGTATTTAAGTAAATATTCTGTTTATAATCGAACAGTATATATATGTATTTCTGCCGGCCTGATTATTTACGATAATCATCATATTACGGAAATTAACGAAGATTAACGAAACTTGGTTATAAACAACCGACAATTTGAAATGATTTGTTTGAACATTGTTTTTGATCGATACTCGTATTTAAGTAAATATTCTGTTTATAATCAAACAGTGTATATATATATATTTATTTCTACCGGGCTGATTATTTACGATAAAGTTTTGTTACGAAAATGTGTGTCATTCGTAACAAAAAATTATCGTAAATAATCAGCTCAGTAGAAATAAATATATATATATATACTGTTTCATTATAAACAGTATATCTATTTAAATACGAGTATCGATCAAAAATAATGTTCAAACAAATAATTTCATATATATATATATATATATATAATAAAGTTTGATTATTTTATTTTTTATTTTCTTATTTTTTTTGTTTTTATTCTTTCTTATTTTTTTTTTCTAGTCTATTATCTCTGCGGAAGAAATTGCAATCGCAGACGAATTCAATGGCGCTGACAATATCTACAGGTTGGTTCACACTGTCAAACTTGCGGCCGAATATTTGCAGTACGGACCAAAACTGAAAGACAGTCGCTTGATCGAAATGCGTACCACCCTTTCGCAGCGGACTTGTGTTGTCAGCGGCAAAGGAATATCACATGGTACAGTCGGACGAAAAGCAGAATTTACCATTTCTTTAGAGAAGAAATTTCCCCTCTACTTAAAAATCAATATTCTAGCCCCAACAACACGGCCTTCAGAATCTTCCTCGGATCAAGCTGCCGTCATGACCAATACGGTAATAACAGATCTTCAAGATAGCTTACATTACGGTACCAAGAAGGCAAAAGCCAGCGATAGTAAAGACAGTGACGAAAGTATCGGGACTTGTTCGGCTTTCGAAATGCTTCCTTTTGATTACAATATCCTTCCTGATGGGAAGGCATTGGTCAGTTACATGCCCAGAAATTCAGGATTTCATTATGTCCGAGTTCGAATTTATGAAGAGGATGTTGATGGTAGTCCCTTTCGAGTGTTGATCACCCACCCGACTCTAACATACCAAGATTCTCGTTCAACCTTCAAAAGAAGCTTATCGTTGGACCCTTCCTGGATCGTGATTGATAACGATAAAAGAATCACTGTCCGAAAGAAACGGATATTGCGTAGGACATTAATTCCTAGGATTCATAACGATGGGAAAAACAATTGCGAGTCTTCGAACGAGTGGCCATGTAGAAACTTTTCAGATAAATTAGACGAACAAATTTTGAATACCTCGCCGACCGTATCTCTGGCGCTGAAATTCTTCCAAGATGGCATTCAAAAGCGTTCACGCTCTTCCAGTTTGTTCTTCAAGACATACAGAGAAGAAGCAGAAGAAGAAGAACTGGATGATGACGATATTGCTATAAACTTTCGTCCAACTAAGTCTCTAAAATCTCAGGACTTACCGAAAACGAACGAAGAATCAATTAGTAATTTGCTTTCAGACTGTAATCATGCTGGCCATGCACGATTAACTGACTGTCGGTTTCTCAAAGTCGATACTAACTCGGAATCTAATCTTGAATATCTTACTCCAGGTTCATCTCCTTGTCCTCTCATATCTGAAGATGACAATAGCAGTAGTGTATATTTTGATGCTGGTTTCACTAGCGACTGTGGAAATGAAGAAAATGTTGCCGATGACAAATATTTAAAAAGGAGGACAAAAGCAGAAGAGTATATCTCTGCTTATACGAACAACGCAAAAGGAAACGAAATTCCTCAAAAAGAATTTTCGGAAAAAGAGGAAAACGACAACGAAGAAGAAGAAGAAGAAGACTATGAGGAGGAAGAAGAGGAAGAAGACTATGATAATCAAAGAGGAGGAGAAGGAGGGGGAGAAACTGAAGAGGAGGATGAGGACGACGAGGTGGATGATGGAGAAGAGGAAGGAGAAGATGAAGAAGAAGATGAAGAGGAAGAGGAATGTGGGGAAGAAGAAGAACAAGAAGACGAAGAAGGGAGAGAGAGTGAAAATAAATCAAAAGTTAAAAAAAGACTTGGTTTCTTTTCGCGAAGGGTAACAGCACAATGTGAGTTAGAACGCATTCCGAAATCCATTCTTAAGAATGGTTTAAAATCCAAACGAAGTGCCTTCAGCAGCGTTAAACGGTTTTCCCCCAAATTAACATCGCCAAACGCCTCGGACGTTTCTCGAGATTCTTTTTCCGATGAGTTGTTTTTGTCGTACCCATTAGCGAGACGTCACAAGGACTCGATGATAAAAAATAAACAATGTTTCAGTTCGTTGTGCTTAAAGAGAAGCTCTTCTATCAGCTGTGACGGGTGCAGCCCGGTGCATAGACCTCAACCCCGACGGCGTTTCTTCGATCACAAACAGATTTCTTACGATGAATTTGTCCAGACGAGAAGATACAAAGAACATGACAGCCAGAGAAAAAGACAGAAATATCGAAAAAAAGATAAGTTCTTTGCAAAACAGACTTGCCGCCCTAAGTCACCAATTAGTATGCAGTTTCGTTCCGAAGACAGTGATTCCTCCTCAGTCTCAATTCCAAAGAATACGTACAAGTCAAACGAACAACTATCATTTTCAAATCCGTACTGCACAGTACCACCCAGCGGCAGAGTTACACCTTGGATTCTAAAGAATCAAAACATCAAAGCTTTCAAAGCAAACCAGCCGACAGCAGAACAATCCGATAGAACCTATGGAGAATCTGAGATTGATCTCAGTTCGTTTCCAGAAAACCATTTCTACAAAATTGGGTTTGAAGAATACAATCAATTTATGTTCGACAATGTTCCTTTCCCACCCGAAAACAATCTTCAGTGTACCAGCACAAATAGACAACAACCTTTCGACTCTTACGAAACCTCGCAGAACCTGTGGAAAACAGATATAAACATTGATGATGGTTACTACAACCAAGGAGAAAAGATCGTTGATCCTTCATTTCCAAACTGGAGAAATAGTCAAATCCCATGCGGTCCGATACGAAATGGATCAGACAGATGTTTGTGTCAGACGAAAGAATCTTCCTGGATTCCTGTATCCAACAAAGATCTTTTGAGGCTCAGAGTTTGTCAACAATGCCATAATTCTGTTGGACGATCAGCAGCGATGTCTCCAACATCGTCCATGTCCCCAACATCGGATATCAACGACTCGTTTCCGCTAATTTCTCCTTGCTATCAGACGTGTTCTCGCGAGGATTTCGTAGCGTCGAGTCCGTCTGAAACAACCAGATCTGAGGGTACTGAAACATACAAGTCCGAAATTCAAATTCTTATTAAGTCTCCGCGATGTGACAAGGCGGTCAGCGGAGGCATGAAAGCAGAAACCACCTCCAGAAAGAGAAACAGTGTAACGGTCAAGAAAAGTAAGCTTCTAGTTCTTCACAATTATAATTTACCGGGAGATTATCAAAAATGTGAGGCTTCAGGCAAAGATGCCAGGTCGAGTCGAGTTAATGCTTCAACCGACCAATCATATCTTCCCACCATCGTTTTAAACACAAACGAAAAACAATCGGGAAGCGTTCCAGCGACGGCGAGAAACAGCGAACGACCCCGCCGAGGAGATAACCTTGAAAATCATCGGTTTGTTCATAGTTGGCTGAACGATTACACAGAAGAGTTGCCGCCCAGACAGTCAACCATGGAAACCATTGACAGTGGCATTGCTATTGATTCTAGGTCGTCTTCTCCGCAGCGTCCAGCAACGCTAGGCGGTCACGATCCTCCCAGTTCGATGACCCGTTCCCGACACAGTAATCAGCCGTCTATAAACCCAGAAAGCGCTGACGTTTCCAGTCACATTCCACGAGAGCAAATGTTGCAAGCTCATTACGGACAAATACAAGAATACACAGAGCAATTACTTCAAAGACAACGAATCCATCACTTGCAGAAAAATCAAACATACATGCGACCGGCTCAGAATCGTAATTGCCCAGAAGGTCGTAATGAAAGTCCGCCTTGTACGAGACAGCCAGTACCATATCGGCCGATGTCGGATAGTTCCGAAAGCAGATACGATTTTGTTCCGCATCACCGTCATTCGGCATCAAAGCCGTTGAATTACACTGGATGCCCGTACAATTACCAATCGACACCGACGGACGAGGGCTGTAATTATGGGATGCCACAATCTTCTCCCGTTTCGTCGTCTAAAGTAAGAAACTTTTCGCCTAGGGTTCATCAATTCGGAAATGGAGGTTTACTTCAAGCTATCATAAAACCATACGAAGAGACGAGCGTACAGAGAAAACCTGAAGAATCCCATGACGAGACTTCTGAAATGGAGTTTTGGTCTACTGGTGGGTACCATGAGGCAACCAAAACTGATGAAGACTCGCAGTTTCTGTCTGCGAGTTATGGCGAACAGGATTCTAGTCACGCAACAGCGTCAGATAATGTCCGCAAATCTAATGTTAAGATAAATAAAAATAACATTGCTAAAGAAAAGGATGGTTCTGAAAAAGATATAGATTTCAACAGCAGACGTCGATATTACAGTGAACAAATCGATTTCGACCATCGCCGTTATTCCTATTACCCTCAAACTCTCGGTCAGAGCCGTCCTCATTACAGCAGTGCAAACAGTCTTTTCACAGAGGGAAACAGGTCTTCGCCTATACAGTTGAACAGTAGCCCAGCTCAGTTAACAGCTGATATTTACGTACCGGAGCATATCAAATGCAGTCCAGGAAGTCCCATCAATTTCACCAGGGGCTCTTTGTTCTACTGCGCAAGACCAAGTGACGGATTCTTTCAGAGATCCAAACATAAACAACGACCATTAGGTTTTCGATCTTCTATGCGTCAATATCAATCATACGCTTGTGGTCTTAACGAACTGCCCCTGACTGACACCGACGACGCCCTTCAGCCTCAGGCAGCTGCGTCAGCTCCATCATCGCTTTCCTCGGACAAGAACCTCTACGCTCAATACTACGATCGGTCGGATGCCACTGACTTTTCCTCGCTAATGGAAATGGAAGAACTACCGTCAACAAGCGAGGCAGCCCTGCACGAATTGCACGGTTACCGTAGCGATAATCCCGAAAATCTTTCTCCAGCTGGTAGTCTGGTGATTAACGATATGAACTATGAAGACGACGAAGGCGCCCCCTGGTGTAACCGACACTCTGACTACTCAACCAAAGCTAATGTAGCAGCTTCCAACGTTGAAACTCGCAAGAAAATGCCTTCTCCAGCTTCTGACCATCGGGATTACTACCCGACTCAATTAATAAACAAGCCGTTCCGACCAAGCATAAAACCGTGTCAAGATCCAGACACATGCTATTCTGACTGCAGAGAAATCTATGAAGATCCCATGTGCTTGGCGCAATACAATCAACCTCTTATAAGTAATAATCCCGTCACGCTTAATGATGATCCAGTACATGGAATGGAGATGCTGTTCTATACGCTCCATAGAGCTATCGCGAACATAGAAGAAAGACCCCATAATGAATGCTACGCCCTTGGGCCAGGACTGGACAACGGCTACGTAGAGGCCACGAATTTTTTTCAGGTGAGTGAATAATTTTGCTCGGTCTGTCGCTAGGATTTCCTAAAAGGAATACGTCCCTTTTCTTTTTATCATCATCATCATCATCATCATCATCATCATCTATATGTAATGTCTCTTCAGGAAGTAAATGATCATGACTCTCCACAATTTCCTATCCTTTATAGCTCTAAGCAACATTTGACTTTTTACCATTCCTCGTTGTCTCCGCTCTGGCATCCACTACTTTATTCTACACGTCCTTCTCACATATCCTGTGAGTGTTAACTTTTTCAACCCCTTTTTTCTCTTAATATGTTCCGGAAATTCATCAGCAATATCTTTCTGAGGAGTAGATAGGCTCGATTATCTACTCCTCAGAAAGAGGAGTAGATACTCACACACTTCACACTCCTCACTCGTCTTTGGAACAAGAGTAGAACTTACTTCCTGTTTTGGGTACTTGGCTCTTTCTTTTTCTTTTTCTTTTTTCATTCTCTTTCACACCCAGTAGCCTCTTGTATCTTAGTGGCATTATCGCCTTGATCAGATTCAATTGATTGAAACAGCTATAATCGTCCTTTTTGTTCCCGTTTTTCTTAAAACGTCCTCGTTGCCCACGTGTTCTGATCATAGTATTCTCAGTATCCTTCTGTAGAACAACATTTCTATCTCTTCGAATTTGTTTTTCATCTGTAAGTAAATAGTTCAGCTCCTCACTGTCACACAAGAAGAGATATTACAAAGTAGTTCAGCACGCTTTCTCTTGCTTATTTGTTTATTAAGAAATATTCCTGTGTCTAAGGACTTTATTTTGTTTTCGAAAGGCATCTTTCAGATGCGCCTTCGGATCTCAGTGCCACATTTTTCGTTGTCTTCTACTATATTACTCCATAGTTAATTTTTTGCCAGTCATTCGGTTAATTGCTATACGTGATATACGCTTTCGAGACATGACTGACTGTCTATAGAAACCAATCTGTCCATAGGGAGGAAAAAGAGATGGAATAATAACTTTCCCAGCGGTATTTGTGCGAAATTGAACGCAAAGAACTCGATTGGAATTCGAACTCGGCTCTCTGAATTCTTACGTGGTACATGCTTTTGGCAATCATATCTCGAAAGAGACATGACTAACTAGGCAGAAAATTATCCCGCGGTAGGTTGCCATTTCTTTCTGTGGTAGACTGGTTGCCAGCCAAAGTTACTGAACCTAATATATCCCATTATTTGACTTATAGGTAGAGAGGGAAAAGATATATTATACTTCTTCTTCTTCTATGTGCCCTGTCCCTTCAGGACGTGGGTGATCGTGGCTCTCCACGTCTCCCTATTCCTTGTGGCTCTTAGTATGTTTGCTCCTGTTGCTCCTGGCAACCCCCGTTCCGTCATCCACCTGATCAATCCCTGCAAATATGTTATCCATTGTCCGAGTAGAATTCCGTGAACTCCAGGGCAAGGCTGAATAGGTTCTCCAAAATTGATGGGTAGAAATCTCCAATGTCAACGCATATCTATGTAAACGGTATTATACTACTGAGTAGTAATTAGTGGGAGGATCAGTTTATTACTTCAAAACAATATAAAACTGATCCCCCACTTTATGCCCAGTAGAAGCTTTAATCATGTTTTCAACTATTATATTCAGTCAGTTAGTTAAGTGTCATACGTAATACACGCTCAAAAGAGACATGACTGACTGGGCAGATGATTATTCTGCAGTAGGTTGCCATTGCTTTCTGCAGTAGACTGGTTGCCAGCCAAGGCTAGAGAACCCAATCTATCCTTCTATTCAACCTATAGCTGGAAGAAGAGATGGATCATATTATATTATGATATTAATAAGTAGTAATAAGTGGGGGGTCAGTTTATTACTTTATCATTATATAAAACCGATCCCCCACTTTATGCCCAGTAGAACCCTTATATTTCCAACTATTATATTCAGTCAGTCAGTTACGTGTCATACGTGATACATGCTTGGGCAATCATGTCTCGAAAAAGACATGACTGGGAAGAAGATTAACCCGCAGTAGGTTACTATTGCTTTCTGCCGTAGATTTGTTGCCAGAAACCAATCTGCTATAGAACCTAATCTGTTCAGTTATTTAATCCATAACTGGTGGGAAGTTACAAGGATATTCGCGTGTAAGTGAATGCAAGGAATCCAACTGGTATTCGAACTCGGGTCCCCGATTTATCGTTCCGAGTCGATATTCACTACACAACATACATCCTTCTTTTGGTACTTAGACATAATGAATTTAAGCGCAGTAATAATATCTAACAGGTAAAATGGATATATGTAAACCGTAAGTTCTATGTTAGCAGTATATTCTCCTGCGTTTCTTGCTAGTGGATCTCACTTCAGGATTCTTGCTTACAAGCCAACTTTGAGTTTTTTTTTCAAAATTAAATGTAATGCCAATTGTTATTTTCTGTCTCTTTGACTCCTGTTATTTTATTGCCCTCTGTTTCCTTTACCCTCGCTAGCCCTTTGCGTCTTAGTGGCTTGTTATCCTTATATTTGTAAAGATTATGGTCCTGGTCAGTCAGTTAAGCGCTATACGTGATACACGCTTGGGCGATCATGTCTCGAAAGTGAATCGATGTAGATTGCCATCACTTTCTACGGTAGACTAGTTACCAAAGAAGGCTACACAACACAATCTACCTTGATATCTACCTGGAGAGAAGAGACAGATTAATACCTTTTCGAAGGGTTTTTTTTTTTTAATCATATCACCCCGAGCAAGGCGAAAACGCCACTGATGCGCAGGGGGCTACGTAAGAGTGAAAAGATTGGAAGAGAAAAACCGGAAACCACATACTAAACAGGAAACAAGGGATGAGCCTCTTCACCTGTTCAATAGACATGTGTGGGGTGTGAACCGGGCGATAGTTTGCACATTTTTATAATCATATCGCCCCAAGCAAGGCATTTTCCTGCCACTGTTTTGTTACATAAAGTTATGAGAAAGAGTGACAGGTTATAGAGGGTGTCAGGAAGTTGGTAAAAGAAGGATGAGAATACTGATGAGAGTGGCTTGGACGGAGAAAGGAGCATGAGAGAGAAGATGCAGGTTGATGAGATAGGAAATGACTACTGACTTTACATTTAAATTCTTGGAGATTGTAGCTGTCGGGGAAGAAATTAAACGAAAGGGAATTCCACAGGCGGGAAGTGCGAGAAAAGAAGCTGCCGGAGTAGAATTTGCGTTTTCATTTTATTGGTTTCACAGTAAAAGGGTGGGACCTAGTTGCTAATCTTGTGGCTCGAGTAAATTCATAGATGGGGGGAGGGCAGTGAACTAGGTTCATCGGAGCAGAAGCCGTGAAAGTATTTGTAGAAGAGACACAGGGAAGCCAAATTGCGACGGTGAGAAAGTGACTGTATCCGAGCTGCCAAGTCGGGATCGATCACATTACAGATTCTCCGTTGGATTTTGTTAAAGACCTCTAGGTGGATAGCAGGAGTACCCGACCAGATATGGCAGCAGTATTCAATGCACGAGCGGATGGTAGATTTATATATGTGCAGGATTGTTTCAGGCGGAAAAAAACTTCCTGGCCCTACACAGAGAACCGACTTTCTTAGCAGCGGACTTAACTATGGATTCTATATAGTCATTCCACTTAAGGTCTGTTGTGACAGTTAAGCCGAGGAGGCGCAGTGTTTTGCTTTCAGGGAGACTAGCCCGATCCATGCTAATGGGGGTGATACAGGCTTTGGCAATCATGTCTCTTTCGAGACATGACTAACTAGGCAGGACTCCTAGGTTGATAGCAGGAGTACCCGACCAGATATGGCAGCAGTATTCACTTAAGTGAATAGAACGAATTCAACTGGAATTCGAACTTGACTTTCCAATTTCTCGTTCTGAACCAATATCCACTGCACCACAGCGCACATTTGGTTCTGGTAGTTGTTCTAATTTTTTTAAGCTCGTCTTATTGTAGAGATTTAATAAATGTCTGACGTTTAATTGGGTCTTAATTGAATAAGTAACAACAAATCATTTCCTCCATTTTGCGAAGATAAATAATTGAAGTCTAAATAACTAAAGACTCATTTGATGTGACAATATTATTTTTTATGTAAATATTGATACAATTATCCATTGATTTTTGCCGATGAATTTCTTCATCTTTAATGTTCATGTCGGAATTCCGACTGTTATACTCTGCGGCTATCTTTCTGCCTGAATTTCTGAGATTGACTGTTTTGTTTTTTATGGATTAACAACCTTTAGTGGGATATTTAAAACCAGAAGATAATACTTTAAGATTGTTAGAATTTGGGGGAGGGGGGATAATAATGATTTACTAATACAAGTAATTAACCCATAGATGGAGAAGAAGATGTGGATTCATACCTTTTCTAAGAACATTTGCGCATAATTGAAAATAAAGAATGAGGCGGGAATCGGAACTCAGCTCTTCGATTAACAATTATAAGCCGCTATCCATTACACCATCCGCATATCCAGACTGTGATGAAAATATGGAATGGTTTGTTTCTTACGAATTATCAACCCGCTGCAGGTTACTTAAAGCCAGACAATACTTTTAGATTGTTAAAATTTGGTTGGGTAGATAATAAAGATTTATTAATACAAGTTCTATTTATTAACCCATAGCTGGGGGAGAAGTGATGGATAAATACCTTTCTCAAGGGTGTTTACGTCTAAGTGAATGTAGAGAATCCGGGAGAAATTCAGCTCTCCGTTTACGAATTGCGAGCCGTTACCAATTGTACTATCCATATATACAAACTTACAGCACCTGGTATTTTCAAGCAGTAACCCATCTAGGTACTGACTAGGATCAATGTTGCTTAACTTCGGGGATCGTATGAAAACCGGTATTTCAAGTCTCGTAAGCCTCTAATTTCCTATCAGCCTTTTTTATCATTTCACCTCAAACAAGGCAATAAAGCCACTAATACGCAAGAGGGGCTACTGAATGTGAGAGAATATGAGAAAAATATTAAGTAGAGAGAACAATAAAAAAACAGGAAATAAGAAGACAGAAGATGACGATTGACACTGCATTTAAATTTTTTTGAAGATCCCGGAAGCAAGAATACGGACGAGAATTTCACAATGCAAGAAAGAAAAAAAAACAAAACAAAAAAACAAAGCGGTTACCTTAGAACTTACAATTACATCTAGTCATTTCAACTGTAAAATGAGACCTCATCACCAATCTAGTCAGTCAGTCAGTCAAATGCTATACGTGATACATGCTTGGGTGATCATGTCGCGAAAGAGACATGACTGACTGCGCAGAAGATTATCCCGCAATAGATTGCCATTACTTTCTGCGGTAGACTGGTTGCCAGACAAGGCTACAGAACTCAACCTGCCTTGTTATTTAGCCCATAACTGAAGAGAAAAAACAGATTAATACCTTTTCCAATGGTATTTGCGCGTAAGGGAATGCAAGGAATTCAACTGGAATTCGAACTCGGCTCCCCGATTTCTCGTTCCGAGTCGATATCCACTGCACCACAACGCACATCCCTGCACCAATCTAGTACTGCGTATAAATTTTTAAAGTTTAGATATCATAGAGGAAGGTTCTTCGGAACAATTACCAGAGAAGTATTAATAGAAAAGACACAGTGAAGCTACACTACGGCAGTAGGAAAGTGACTGAAACCGAGATGCTAGGTCAAAACTAATAACATTGCAGATTTTTCTTTTAATTTTATCAACAGCCTATTAATATATAACAGGAGCACTAGACTAGATGGGATAGTAAAATTCAAACCAGGGACGAATGATGGGACTTATTTATATGTAATATAAATTATGGCGAGAAAAACTTTCTAGTACGACATAGAGAACCAATTTTATTCGCTGCGGACTTAATTGATTCAATATACTCTTCACACTTCATATTTTATAAATATTTATTTCATCTTAGCTACAATGAAAAGCAACAAAAATTCAGTCAGTTAAGTGCCATACGTAATACACGCTTGGGTGATCATGTCTCAAAAGAGACATGACTAACTGGGCAGAAGATTATTCTGCAGTAGGTTGCCATTGCTTTCTGCAGTAGACTGATTTTCAACCAAGGCTATAGAATTCAATCTGTCCTGCTATTCAGCCTATAGATGGAAGGAAAAGAGATGGATCATATATTATTAAATTAATAAGTAGTAATAAGTGGGGGTCAGTTTATTACTTTATCATTATATAAAACCTATCCCCCACTTTATGCCCAGTAGAACCCTTATATTTCTAACTATTATATTCAGTCAGTCAGTTAAGTGTCATACGTGATACACGCTTGGGCGATCATGTCTCGAAAGAGACATGACTGACTGGGCAGAAGATTATCCCGCAGTAGGTTGCTATTATTTTCTGCGGCAGACTGGTTGCCAGCCGAGGCTATAGAACCCAATCACCCAGCTATTTAACCCATAACTGAAGGGAAGAGATGCTATTATTATCTTTTCCAAGAGTATTTGCTCGAAAGTGAATGTAGAGTATTCAACTGGAATTCGAACTCGGCTACCCCGTTCCACAAAAAATAGCCATTAGTACACAAGAAAACAGTTGTTTCGTCTTACAGAATTGTTGCTACCATAGCTCCTTTAGTATTTGTCTATGTTTCTGAGATGAGCTTGTATTTACATTATTCGGACTATTTTCCTCATCTTTCTTGCCATTTGTACGAAGTTACGGCTGCCATACGCTCCGGCTTTCTTCAGGTGCTAAGAATTTCGAACCGAACCCTTTATTACAATCATTGGGGTATATGAACTCCATTCCTTGCCTAATGAGTCTTCTGGAAGTCATCAGTTATCTCCCTCTGACCCTGTAAGTTACTTGTTCACCACTGCTGTAGCCTGGTATTGAACTCACAACTCTTTGGGTCAAGTTACAGGAATTAACCAACGTTTATATCCACTGGGCCATGTGTCCTTAAGGACGTTAATATACGATACGCAGATGATACAGTACTGAGACCAGACATGGAAAGGAAACTACAAGACCCCTGCATAAGATAGATTAAAAAAACGGGAAGAAAGGATTACATTTAAACTACAAGAAAATTAAATGCATCGTCATCAGTAAAAAGAGGAGCCCAAAATGCCAACTACAGGCCGGGAATACTAAAATCAAACAAGACAAGGAAAGGAAACTACAAGACTTACAAGACTTACAGAAGATAGCTAAAGAATGCGAAAAGAAAGGGCTGAAAATAAACTACAAGAAAATTGAATGTATGGTCATCAGAACGAAAAAGAAAACCTAAAATGCCAAATACAGGCCGGGGATACTAAAAACAAACAAGACAGGGAAAGAAAATTTAAAGACCTACAAGAGTATTTAAAAAAAAGGTAAAAGAAAGGGCTAAATATACACTACAAGGAAATTGAATGTTTGGTCATCAGACAAAAAAAGAGTTCAAAATGACAACGACAGGCCGGGATACCAAAATGAAACAAGACAAGGAAAGGAAACTAAAAGACCAACGGAAGGTAGCTAAAGAAAGCGAAAAGAAAGGATTAAATATAGACTTCAGGAAAATTGAATGTATGTTCATCAGAAAATAAAAGAGCCCAAAATGACAACTTCAGGCCGGGGATACCAAAATTAAACAAGACTAGGAAAGGAAACTAAAAGACCTACAGAAGGTAGCTAAAGAAAGCAAAAAGAAAGGGCTTAATATAAACTACAAGATAATTTAATGTATGGTCATCAGGAAAAAAAAGATCCCAAAATGTCAACTACAGGTCCTGAATACTAAAATCAAGCCCGTCCAGAAATTTAAATACCTGAGAAGTGTTCTAACAGAGGACGGAAAGTGCGACACTAAAACCTGAAGGGTTATTGTCATGGCTAAGGATATATTCCAGAAGCTGAGTATAATATTGAGAGACAGCAAAATTTAGCTAGAAACAAAGAAGGGAGTACAAGATTGTTATGTGATAACTGTTTTTCAGTATGGCAATCTCATCAAAGATGAAGGAAAGACGAGAAGCAGCGGAAATCTGGTTCTACAGAAGGATACTTAGGATACCGTTAACGGAACATACGAGCAACAACGAGGTTTTGGAGATAGTGGAATTAAAAAAAAAATTGATACTTGACACCAGGGAAAGACAGCTGAAGTTTCCGGGACATGTAATGAAGAAAGAAGGCTTGGAGAATCTGATACTCACAGGACAGACAGAGGGAAAGAGAGGAAAGGGAAAGCAACGCGTGTCATATTTGATGGGCTTGAGCAAATCGATTGCATATCAGGGTTTGTGATGGGTATTAGAAAAAAGTGTGTTTAGAACTAAAAGTGATAGGAAGATGTGGAAGGCCATGATCACCTACGCCTTGAAGGGACACGGTATATAGAAGAAGATGTAAGACGAGACCCAAAATCAAAGTAACTTTACGTAATTTTCTCTGATATCCGTATTATAAGACAACCGTAAAAATACCGTATAATGCCAGTTATAAAAAATAAAACAAGTTTACATGGTATACCAAATGTTGTTATTTATCACGCCAATGATAATGAATTTTAATTATAAATATAAACAATGATTGGTTTAAATGCATCCATAGCGCTACAACTCAAGAATGAAAGATTTGTTTATGTTTCTTGTTGCTCGGTAGAAATTTTGCCAATTGTTGTGTATATTTTAATGTGAAATCAATAAGTAAAAGTAGTTTTATTACATTTATAACTGTAGTACATAAATTATAATGTGGATTGTTTCAACTAGAAATAGTAACATCAGTGGTTACCATACCGAGGTACATGTTAGCCATGTATACCATGGCACAAGCATACTAGCTGACTTACCAGTGCCGATATATCACAGGATTTATGGTCAGTTTTTTGTTATCGTTGTATTCGACGAACCGCTATTTGCGGAGGTAAAGATTATTAGATTAAATTCACTGTGTCCTTTTCGTGTCTATAAGCACTGATCAGACTCATATGCCGGCTGGAAATAGTGAGTTCAATCCTTACGCCTGTTGGTGCAGAAATATACATTAGTTCCATGAAGAAGCCCATTAGCCTCATAAAAAGATTGGTTGTATGTTCTCAAAATTCCTTTTGAAGGATACAAGGCGGTAGAACATATCTTTTGGGGGGAAATAATGAATTCTGTTCGACATTTCCGGCAAGTTATCGAATGTAATAGAAGAATACAGAAGGTCAGTTGGCGAGACAACCAAAACCTAGACATTAGACCGAAAGAACCAACCTAGGATATGAATAACAATCCGTTTAAAAATGTATAACGCATAGAAGACAGAAGAGTATAGTGGCAATAAAGTATTGATGATGACACACACAAAAAAAAATAAATAAATAACGAAGAAATTGTCCGTTTGAATCAATGTTTAATAGTAGTAACACGTCATCTCAGAAATTAATATAGAAAGAAGAGAGCAGAGTAGACCGCTAGAAACAGTATAACAAAGACAACGAAAACGAAGAAGCTGATCTGAAATAATCAATGTATAATAGTAACAGCTTCTCGTTTCAGAAATTCAAACAAAAAGACGACCGGAGAGTACAGCGACCGAAACTTTGGGATAAAGACAACAAAGATGAGGAAACTGGTCCGAATGAATCAATGAACAGTAATAACAACACCTAATCGAGGAACTTACAAAAATAATACAAATTTTCAATGGAATATTAAAGTTGTTAATTAATTTGAGATTTTCTCGCCAACTTGAGATTTTCCGCTAAACTTGAGATTTCCCGCCAACTAAAAACGTTTTATATTGGAAATTTTAAGATATTTTCTATTTTCACAAAATTATAATTGTAAATTTGAACTGTAAAATTTCTACGAAATGTTCTCCTGTTGATGCAACATTTTTATTAAAGAAACTGTAAATTGTAATAAAGAATTTTAAAATAATTTATTCAAAGAATTTTCTATGGAAATTTTGGCAAACTTTGACCTCAGTGCCCGCAAAAAAAAAAGGAGTTATCAAAAGGACGTTTTTTTCGATTGACACCCTTATCATTTTAACTACATTACCCCCTCGGTAATTTATATTGCTTTAAAATACGATAATTATCATTGTAATAAAACCGAAACATGATCAAAGTGAATTTATACATTGATTATTTTTTTGTTTTTGAGAATTTAAAACAAAAATATTAAAACATATTATTTATTAGATTTACAAGAATTTATATTTACAACATTGCAATGTAATATTTATCATTTACCAATTTATAAAGAAATAAATATGAAAAAGATTTTTTATTCATAAATTTAAAAACATTTATTAAATTATTAAAATATGTGAACCAATTGTAAGGAAATCATTATTTACTATTTTATAAAATTCGAATCAATTGACAATTAGCCGATATTTTGCCTACCATTTCAATAAACAATATAATAAATAAATAAATAAATAAATAGTGTTTATTATTTTTGTTGTCGATTCTCAACAACAAAGACAATGTATAAATTCTCTTTCATCTGTTTCAGTTTTATTAAAATTCTAATAATCGCTTTTTAAAACAATGAACATTGCTGAGGAGTGATGGTAGTTAAAATAATAGTAGTATTAAGGAAAAAACCGTCTTTTTGACACTCCGTATTTATTTACCTCTTTTTTTCAGGTACGAAGGTCCACGTTTGCCAAAATCTTTTGACAATTACGACTACTATAAATGAGAATTGTTTTCTTAACCTTTTATTGAGTTTAATTGTGATCAAATATATTTTTCCACTTATGTAAATTTTTAACTGGATATTGTAAATTCTGACATGTATTTTATATCCGACCATGGATATTTGGTTTGCCAGAATGGTTGTTCGGTTTATTAAGTAAAACTAAAACAGTATTTTATTTTTATTTTCTATGTTACTTTATTAAACACCATATTTTCAATTTTCATTCACTCTCCTTCATCACGTTTCCCGCATGTTTCCTGTTCCTCCCTCTCAGAACGATTTAAAATTCTCAGTAAAGATTAGCACGGTTATAAGTTCTGCAATTACCGCTGAAAAACACAAAACGTGAGAACATATCCTCAAATAAAAAAGCAATATTTCATTACAGTATTTCTGGAAACTTACCGACTACAACAGAGAACATAGTGGACGAAATGTTGGGATACAAACAACAAAAGAAGGTTCACTCGAAAGAATCAATCTATAATCGCAATAACATCCTGTCTTAAAAGTTAAACTAGAACACCGGAGAATATAAAGTCCAGATTTGCCATCCAGTTTTCCACAGACCAGCCAGTGACGTTACGTATAATCGTCCGTGGCGGTGTGCACCAAAAACTGGGAAAGTTCCGCTTCAAGCTCACAAAGAAACGAAAGATTAAAACAAACGCTTCGACGCGAAAAGAAGATTCGAATGATATTTCCAATATATTCATGAGAGATCCGAAGGCGAATTGGCATGGCAAAGGACTCGTTCCAGAAGCTGAGTAAAGTAGACTAGTTGCCAGCCAAGGCTATAGAACCCAATCTCTCCTATTATTTGAGTCATAGATAGAGGGGAAAGAATTGTATTATATTATTAAGTAGTTATTAGTGGGGGATCAGTTTATTGCTCCAAAACAATATAAAACAGATCCCCCACTTTATGTGCAGTAGAAACCTTAATCATGTTTTCAACTATTATATTCAGTCAGTCAGTTAAGTGCCATACGTGATACACGCTTTTGGCGATCATTTCTTGAAAGGGACATGACTGACTGGACAAAAGATTTTCCCATAGTAGGTTGCCATTGCTTTCTGCAGTAAACTGGTTGCCAGCCAAGACTATAGAACCCAATTTGTCCTATTATTTAACCCATAAATGAAGGGAAGAAACGGATTAATACCTTTCCTAAGGGTATTTGTGCGTAAGTGAATGCAAGGAATTCAACTGAAATTCGAACACGACTCCCCGATTTGTCGTTCCGAGTCGATATCCACTAAACCACTGAAAAAAAGCAACCATCTTGGCACCAAGCATTATCCTATTCAAATGTAAAATCATTAACATTTGAATGCAGAAAACAATACGTTTGCTTATTTAATATGGAGGTGGGGAAAGACAGAAAATTTAGATCATGCGGGAGCGTTTGGTCATCAGCAAAAGGTGCAACCCAAAATGCCAAATACAGGTGGGAGATACCAGAATCAAACAAGTACAAAAATTTAAATACCTAGGAAGTGTTCTAACAGGAGATGGAAAGTGCGACACAGAGATCCGAAGGCGAATTGGCATGGCAAAGGACGCGTTCCAGAAGCTGAGTAAAGTACTAACACATAGGAAAATTTCACTAGAAACAATGAAAAGAGTGCTGGATTGCTATGTGATGTCAGTTCTTCAATACAGCAGTGAGTTCTGGACAATATCATCAAAAACGAGGACAAAATTGGAAGCAGCGGAAATGTGGTTCTACAGAAGGATGCTGTGGATATCATGGACTGAGCATGAAAGCAACGATGAGGTGCTGGAAAGAATGGCAACAAAAAGGAAATTAATACTGAGCATCAGGAAGAGACAAGTGATGTTCCTGGGACAGGCAATGAGGAAGGAGAGCCTGGAGAACCTGATACTGACTGGCCAGATAGAAGGAAAAAGAGAAATAGGAAGGCAGCGAATAACATATTTGCAGGGCCTGATCAGGTGGATGACGGAACGAGGGTTGCGAGGTGTAACAGGAGCAAACATACTAAGAGCCACAAGGGAGAACCATGATCGCCTACGTCCTGAAGGGACAGGGCACATAGAAGAAGAAGTATATTCAAGACGCTCTGCGTGTGTAGGTATATGACATTTATGACAACTTCTGCCATGTCAAAAAAAAAAAATCAGTTCATCTCACCAACTTTTGATCATCCCCATACCAAAGCTATGTAGGTATCACAATCATAGCATCGCGTGAAAGAATCAATGTCAGAAACTTTCCTACTTGCCATTAACATAACTGATGCTAGTCTCCTGAAGAGCAACACACTGCGCCTCCTTGGCCTCACTTTTTCAACCGACCGGAAGGGGAACGACTACATCGAATTTATAGCTACTAGGAAGGTCGGTTTACTGTGTCGTGTCAAACCCCCCCCCCCCACATCTATTGAACAGGTGAAGAGGCTCATCCCTTGTTTCCTGTTTAGGATGCGGTTTCCGGTTTTCCCTTTTCAAGTCTTTTCACTCTTTTATATATTTTTTTTTCCAATTGGAGTAGATAGACTAAACTATCGCCCGGTTCACACTCCACCCACATCTATTGAACAGGTGAAGAGGCTCATCCCTTTTTTCCTGTTTAGGATGCGGTTTCCGGTTTTCCTTTTTCAAGTCTTTTCACTCTTTTATATTTTTTTTCCAATTGGAGTAGATAGACTAAACTATCGCCCGGTTCACACTCCACCCACATCTATTGAACAGGTGAAGAGGCTCATCCCTTTTTTCCTGTTTAGGATGCGGTTTCCGGTTTTCCTTTTTCAAGTCTTTTCACTCTTTTATATTTTTTTTCCAATTGGAGTAGATAGACTAAACTATCGCCCGGTTCACACTCCACCCACATCTATTGAACAGGTGAAAAGGCTCATCCCTTGTTTTCTGTTTAGGATGCGGTTTCCGGTTTTCCCTTTTCAAGTCTTTTCACTCTTTTATATATTTTTTTCCAATTGGGGTAGATAGACTAAACTATCGCCCGGTTCACACTCCACCCACATCTATTGAACAGGTGAAGAGGCTCATCCCTTGTTTCCTGTTTAGGATGCGGTTTCCGGCTTTCTCTTTTCCATTCTTTTTACCCTTACGTATCCCCCTGCGCATCAGTGGCGTTATCGCCTTGCTTGGGGTGATATGATTAAAAAAAGGGGGGTCTCGTCAGAATCCATCTTGCACATTTATAAGTATTTTATTCTTCCGTGAATTGAATACTGCTACTGATATCTGATCGGTTGCTCATTCTATTAACCTGAAGGTTCTCAATATGATTCAAAACAATGATCTGCGATGTAATCGATCCTGACTTGAAATCTCGACTGCGGTCACTTTCTCGCCGACGTTACGTGACTTTCCGCTGTCTTTTCTACAAATATTTTTATGACAACTGCTCTGACGAACTTTTTCCCTCATAAAACCACTTGAATTTAAGCGTGCTATTAGATTTAAACCTTAAACTGCAATAGTGCTAAATTTTAGATAAAAAATATTGAATGACATTTAGGACAACTTCTGCCATGTCAGATTAAAAAATCAGTTCATCTTTTCAACTTTTTGGTCATCCCCACACCACAACTATGGAGGTATCTGTTGTGGATTCCGGGTGAGAAACCGCACAAAATAATGACTAACAAAAACAGATATAGAGACAGAAAATGTAAGTTATATTGAACGTAATATACAAACTGGAACGCAGGTTAGTCAATTTAGGAATACTATTAGTAGAAATAAATATATACAGTCTTGAAGTGAAATAGTAGGTCCGGGTAACTGATTCTAGCTGAGTGGAGATCAGAACAACTGCAACTGTGATTCCAGATCAAACAAACTAAACTCTCTCACCAACTGAACAACTGTATTTACCAACCTTCCCACGCAAGGTTAGATGTGACACAAGGTCATTTTATAGTGGGTCTTCCCGGCCATATAGCTCGGAAGCAGAGAGCCCTCTCTACCCGAAGGCAGAGAGCCGACAGTGTCATAGTAGCAAGGCAAGTACTGCTTCGCAACTCACCAAATGAACAACGGTATTTACCAACCTTCCCACGTGAGGTTAGATGTGACACAAGGTCATTTTATAGTGGGTCTTCCCGGCCATATAGCCGGGCCAAAAAATGTCTGTCTATTTTTACCGAATCGTGCTTCTACCCTTCGGCGGAACCACGACTGGGTTAGTGCTCTCTGCTCGGAAGCAGAGGGCCCTCTCTACCCGAAGGCAGAGAGCTGACAGTGTCATAGTAGCAAGGCAAGTACTGCTTCGCAACTCACCAACTGAAAAACTGCCGTTCTCTCTATAAGCAGGATTATATGTACGCTCAGGAGAGTCCATTATGTACAAAGGGGCGATTCCACAAATGAATCAGTGCCGGAAAGTTTCCTACCCGCCATCAACATAGCTGACGCTAGTCTTCTGGAGAGTAACACACTGCGCCTCCTTGGCCTCATTTTTTCAACCGACCTGACGTTGAACCACTATATCAAATCTATAGCTACGTCTATTTCTAAGAAGATTGTGAGTTCAATCCTAGTCCTGGGTGCTACGATGGACACCATCCGGCAGCAAGATCTCTGATCGACAGATTTTGAGGAGCGTATAAACATTTCTTGATTGCTGTCGTGACCCTGGGTGGTAGCAGCTATTAGGGTTCCAACTATGGGCAAATAGTGACACCCTGAAACAAAACAACTGAAACACCAGTTCTCGTACAATCACCGAAGTTAAGCAACGTTGAGCCTGGTCAGTGCCTAGGTGGATAACCACTTAGGAATACCAAATTCTATAAGTTTGGATGTGCGGGTGGTGTATTTGATAATAATTCGTAGTTATTTATCCGAGTTCTAATTACCGTTGGGTTCGTTATATACACTTGCGCGCAAATACCTTTGGGAAAAGTATAAATCAGCCTCTTCTCCCTCCAGCTATGGGTTAACCAGTAAGGATTAGTATCACTTAGCCGTTATTATAAAAAATCTAACAATTTGAAAAAATACGTTTTCTGGCTTTAAATAACCTGTAAGTTGTGGAAAAGGAATCATTCAATAAAAGTCAATCACTGAACAGGCTCGTTATTTTTTTTTTCGGAAGCGTTTAAGAATTTTAAGTTTTATACAAGTTACTACGAACCAAAGAAACATAATATATATATATATATATATATATATATTTTCAGAAGCATTTAAGAATTTTAAGTTTTATACAAATTACTACGAACCAAAGAAACATTATATATTTTTTTTCAGAAGCATTTAAGAATTTTAAGTTTTATGCAAGTTACTACGAACCAAAGAAACATTATATATATATATATATATATATATATATATATATATATATATTCGGAAGCATTTAAGAATTTTAAGTTTTATACAAATTACTACGAACCAAAGAAACAATAATATATATATATATATATATATTTTTTTTTTTTTTCGGAAACATTTAAGAATTTTAAGTTTTATACAAGTTACTACGAACCAAAGAAATAATAATATATATATATATTTTTTTTTTTTTTCGGAAGCATTTAAGAATTTTAAGTTTTATGCAATTTAAGACGAACCAAAAGAAACAATATATATATATATATATATATATATATATATATATATATATATATATATATATATATATATAATTAACCTATACCGAATGAGTCTTTCTTCTTTTCTTTTTTATTAATGATTTATCAATTTAATGTGCAAGCAGGGTACAAATATTAGCGGACATCCTCGGTCATTGACATGAAGGTCATTCGTCCTTGTATTGAATATTCCTGCCAGGACTGGTACGGTGTTCTTGCGATATAACTCGCGATCTTTGGAAAAATTCAAAAAAAGATCAGTAATGTATTCTGACATCATTTATCACCACCGGATTTGGCAGATGTGGATTTTTGAAGGATTTGAAAGTAGCGAATTTGAAACGAGATTAACCCACATTATACCAATAGATAGGTTTTTAAGTTTAATACGTTTTAATAAGCACCATAAATAAACTTTCTTGCCCGCCATCAGTATGACTGATGCTAGTCTCCTGGAGAGCAACATACTGCACCTCTTTGGCCTCACTCACTCAACCTACCTGAAGTGGAACGAATATATTGAATCTATAGCTGCATCTACTGCTAGGACATTTAGATCACTGCATCTACTGCTAGGACATTTAGATCACTGCATCGAGCCAGAAGGATTTTCTCATCAGAATCCTTCTTGCACATTTATATATATTTTATTCTTTCGTGAATTGAATACTGCTACCGTATCTGATCGGTTGCTCCTGCTATTAACCTCAAAGGAGGATCTTCGATGTAATCGATCCTGACTTGAAATCTCAACTTTGGTCACTTTCTAGCCGACGTGACGTGACTTTCCTGCCTTTTCTATAAATATTTTTATGGCCACTGTTCTGACGAACTTTTTCCTTCATAAAACCACGTGCATTTAAGCGCACTATTAGATTTAAAACTTAAACTGCAATAATGCTAATTTTAACGCCTCCAAAATAAAACTACTCTAGTTTAACCATCATAGAGAAAACCTTCTGCTTGCCATCAATATGGCTGACGCTAGACTCCTGGGAGAGCAACACACTGCATCTTACGTTTTCATCTGACTTGTAGAGAAAATTACGGAAATAATAAATGAAATCTATAACAGTGGTGAGATACCGGAAGACCTAAGAAGATCAATTTTTCATAGCACTGTCTAAGAAGCCAGGTGCAAACGAATATGAATTCCACCGAACAATCAGCCTAATGAGTCATATAACAAACCTCATCATCCGAATCCTAATGAATAGAGCGCGCTACAGAATCAGGCCAGAGGCAGGACAAGAACAGTGCGGTTCCGTGAAGAATACTGGAACAAGGAACGTGATATTTATACTTAGAATGTTATCAAATAACAATAAAAATGCCCCTGTGTTTTATAAACTACGCAAAGGCATTCGACAAAGTACGCCACAAAGACTTGATAGAAATACTCAGCAACCTATACATATTTGGGAAAAGCAAACGTTTGAAAAAATCCAACGGAGAATCTGTAATGTGATCGATCCCAACATGGCAGCTCAGCCATGATACCATTTACTCAGAGGACTTATTTAACTTTCAAAATTCGGTTTACGACGAAAAAAACTTCTTTGATATCGATACCAGGAAATCAAAATTTGACTTACATCCATTCATTTTTCTTTCAGTCTACGGTTGTGCTTTAACTGGAAACAACTATTGCTTTTTAGTCTTTCGTACTAACATTCAAAGAGCCTGAGTTCCAGGACCATGGATTAGTTTTAAAGCTTTCATTACACCCGAGCAACGCCGGGCTATACTGCTAGTTGTAAATAGTTTGCGTGAGTTTGTTTATGGAGTCCTGTGTTGTCTCTCGTAGGCTGAAAAGTTGAATAGTCGAATGTGGTAGATGAGATGTGCGTGATTAGAGGACTGTTTATTTTCTAATGGGTTATTTTAGAATATAGCACGCTCTGTAAAAACTCTCTGTGGATTCCAGTGGTTGATATGCCTGTTAAAATCTTCCGATTAATTCCAATGCTCCACGTTGAGTTTGGAAGGGCCCTTTCGTTTCGATTGTTTTATTTATCTTGGTGTTAGAAGAATTAACATCTCCAAAAACTTTGATTTGCAAAGTTGTTGAGCTAATTGATGCTGGTGAGTTGATACCGAGTGTCGACGTATGTTTTGAAAGATCTTTAGAAGATATCTAGATTTAATGTCGATTTTTCTTGGAGGTGCTAGCTATCTCCAGTATCAATAAATCGAACTTGCAGATGCCTTAGTCGTTTTCGTTAAAAATAATGAAAATGTCAGTGAGTCGACGTTATGTCACCGTTTTTCTGGAAAGCCTGAGAGAGATACAGCTGTCCTTCCTAGTATTCTATTATTAAACTGTGTAATATTCTATACGTGGTCACTTTATGAAGTGATGGTTGAGTGGTATGTCGTGGTCAAAATCTTGTAGAGATCAGAATTCCCCTGCGTGTCCTTTGCGTGGTCGCCATTCATATAGTGAGAAGGTTGAAAAGCTACTGTAGAGATGGATAGGAGCTAGCGACGTTGAAAGTATACAGAGGATACTGCCTAGCTATTGCCACGCTAATGAACTGAGCCGACGCTGCCTCACTATTGTCTCTCTAATGAACTGAGCCGACGCTGCCTCACTATTGTCTCTCTAATGAACTTTGAAGCCAGCCAACGCTGCCTCACTATTGTCTCTCTAATGAACTGAGCCAACGCTGCCTCACTATTGTCTCTCTAATGAACTGAGCCAACGCTGCCTCACTATTGTCTCTCTAATGAACTGAGCCAACGCTGCCTCACTATTGTCTCTCTAATGAACTGAGCCGACGCTGCCTCACTATTGTCTCTCTAATGAACTGAGCCGACGCTGCCTCACTATTGTCTCTCTAATGAACTGAGCCGACGCTGCCTCACTATTGTCTCTCTAATGAACTGAGCCGACGCTGCCTCACTATTGTCTCTCTAATGAACTGAGCCGACGCTGCCTCACTATTGTCTCTCTAATGAACTGAGCCGACGCTGCCTCACTATTGTCTCTCTAATGAACTGAGCCGACGCTGCCTCACTATTGTCTCTCTAATGAACTGAGCCGACGCTGCCTCACTATTGTCTCTCTAATGAACTGAGCCGACGCTGCCTCACTATTGTTTCTCCAATGAACTGGCCCGACGCTACAAAATTATCTAGTACAAGATAATTCAGGGATACCAAATAACAACATCCCATCAACTCTACTGCCTATTTTCGACTATCACTCACAATTATTTTATATTGCTTCCTTATATCAACGCAAAGATTAACTGTATGGCTCTGAATGCCTTGATTTTTGCAGAAGCTTCTGTGTTACCGTGCTATCATCGGCATATGTGTTTTCCAATGATCTTGAAATGTAACTCGGCAGGTTCTTAATAAAAAGCAGAAAGAGGTATCAAAGAGGAAAGTTCATCGGAATAATTATTATGAAAACTTTTATACAAAATTCACAGGACAGTTACGTTTCCTGAAGTGGGAAAGTGTCTGATGCCGAGATTCCCAGCCAGCACCTATAACATTGCAGATTCTTTGTTGGGTTCAAGAATATCTAAATATATAGCAGAAGCACCAGACCACATCTGGTAACAATATTAAATACACGAATGGTAAATTTATAAATGTGTTAGATTCGGGGGGGGGGAGATTGTATAGAACAATTAATATTGAAGTGAGTTCGAATACATACCCAACACAATTATCATAAATTTGGAAATTGAATGTGAAATTGCTTTATTCTTTAAGGTAGAGCGTTTTAAAAGGTATTGTGCTAACGAAAATCGTGTTGTGTCCGTTAACAATCATAGAAACTGAAATATCATCCTATGTATGTTATAAAGCCACTAAGACACAAGAGGGATACTGAGTATAAAAGAAAAAAGGAAACAATAACGACAAAACAGAAAAGTAATCAAGAAGACGGTAGATAACGATTGACATTGTAAATAAATTTTTGAAGATCAAAGTTGGCTAAAAGGCCTGGAGTTTGCATTTCCGTTCATTATCAGCATTATTATGTCCATGATATAATAACCCCTATTTTACGGACGGAACAGAATAGCTGAAAGGAAAGAAATGACAAACATGCTTTGTTCCCAGGGAAAGTTTTATGTCATTACATCATACACAAAATTATATCCACATATTTACATTCGTCTCACACAGAAAAAAAAACTATAATATATATGCAACAACAATCGAAGTGAAAGGTTAGTAAAAGAGAATCTTACTAGTAATATTTGCCAACCCAGAATTGGATCTGTCAGACATTCTTCTGTGTTTCTGGAGAAGCCATATTTAGGATTTCGAGCGGACTAAATGTATCTGCTATGTCACTAGCGGGGACATAATCCGCAGACAGGAAAACGGTGTCACCTGTGTTTTTGCCAAATTGAGGACTGCGAGTCGGAGATAGTTTCTATATTTGATGAATATATATTTCCATAAAAAAACAGCGTCATGGGCTTGTAAGCTGCACCACGTGGCAGATAATCGTGAGAGACAGTTTTAGACTCATTCAGAGCTAAAAAAAAAAAATGCAAATGCTCAGTTTGCTGATTCTCCTTTAGATTTTATCAAAAATTTCTAAGTATATACTATGGTGCACTGGACCATATGTTTCAGTAATATTCAAAGTATAAACAATACTTGTTCCAGTCAGAGTTAAAAAGGGCTAAAATCAACTTACTACCCTGTTCTCCACATACCTCCCATGAAAGCTGACCGACGGACTAGCCGCTGACGTCACTAAGCAGTCGTCATGTGACTTTATCTCAGGCAAAGTGAAATAATCCAAACCCAAATTTGAATCCCAACACATCAATTGAAATTTTCAGTTGAGAAGTACCACACTGCAAACCAAAAACCCCGGACTACATAACCGAAACTAAAATTTCTTCTGAAACGACCTTCAATAAAATCTTTCCCGGAAGATCATTGATGCTACCATAATTCTTTGTTAAACTCCTCCTTCAACAACTGAAATTTCGCTACTCCCATCGGCCCATCGAGTCCTAACAGTTCAGAACTATGTGTGTGAACAGTCGCTGTATCCTGTGGTGAATACGAAATAAAGATAACTCTCTTCTCTGTACTGCTTTCAAATTCGCGAGTCTGTGTAAAATTTATTTTGACCAATAGAAAAAGGGATTGGCTCCGAGCTAAAAGAAAGACCAAGGCAAAGTTTAACGAGCCTATGTGAAAACTTACTTTGAACAATGAAAAGGGAGCGGCTTACAAACTGAGAAAAAATAACAAGGCGATGTCAAATCGCTTTTTGATATAAATAAACAAAAAAATTGAAGAGAGAAAGATAAAGAGAGAGAGAGGGAGAGAGAGAGTGTGTCCCACGCATATGAATAATGTGGGTGTCAAATTACAAGCTGATACATTATCAACCTCTTATGAGAGCTGGGGAATTTCAAAGAATTTTATTCAACTTCTAACCACAAAATATTTTGAATACAGCTTTTGAGTATAACCTTTATGTGAGAAACTAACTCTATCAATTTGTTTTAAGCATTTTTATATATTACTTCGTGTCCAATCATTTAATATGTATATTTTCTCTACTTGACAATTAATAAAAATTACAAAACTTTAATGTTTGATTACTTGTCCTGAAACAAACTACTGAAACTTCAAATGTGTTAACTTGTAAATAAATTCCTTATCATGTTTCGTTAAAAATAACACGTATGTTTCCTCGTCATTATTCCTACGTTACTTCAATCTCTTTACTAAGAATATTTTTCAAGTCTTACCTTCACGTGAACTTCCCAATTTTTCTTTTTAGCTTACTTTATAATTGGCGATAGAAATAATATTTAAGCAAGCCTTTTCGCTTCTTTTCCTTACACGTAAACCTGTAGTGAACAAAAGAAGTTCTAGATTTTAAAATTCAAATGCTAAGCACTGACTCATTGATTTTGTTAGAAATAAACGAATTTTCTCGAATTACAAACCTTGCTTAACACACACAAAACTCGCGAAATTTCACACCTCGATGCGAAATCTTTTTCGGGCAATAAAAAACTGGGAAACATCTAAAAACAAAAGAAAGGCCAGAATCCCATCCGGGAGTGAATTCTCAAATTACGTTCTGGAGCCCCAGAAAACAAAATAAAAGACGGAGCAAAATCCTTCTGTCGCCAGAGAGCTAAGATGACAAGCGTAATTAACATGACCCTAGACAGACGTCAAGCGATCGCTATTATTACCTCTCTCTTTCTTTCTCACCGCCTTCCTTTTCACCATTCACCCTGAGCGATAACTTCATAGACAATCATACCCAAGAATAAACGCTCATACATACATACATACGTTCCTGCCTACGTACGCATAAACTCACTCTTGCAAGTTACTACTACGAACTATTGATACCCTTAACATCTTAATATTGTTTATTATTGAACATTAACTTCTACCAATTCTTTTCTTTTGCGCCTAACCCATAAATATTTTTTCTATAGGGAAAAATTCGCATATATAATAATAATAATAATAATAATTCTTTTTTTTTCTTTTTTTTTTTTTGTACCTATGTCCATTTTTCTCTCAGGTCCGTACCGTAGGTGGACAAGGACCACTGACTGTGGGCATACGGGGGCCGCGTACGAACAACACAGTCCTGGAAACGTCGGTCATCTACAGTGAAGATTCCGTCTATGACGTCACGTATCGAGTGTCCAGTCCCGGTTGCTACACTATCGACGTGAAGTGGGCTGGTTCCCACATACATCAGAGTCCTTTCATATGTAAGGTGATGCCTTGAACAAAAGAGCAGGCATCCGTAGTTGATATTGTATATTTTAGTTTAATATATATTTATATATGCGTACGAGGTGTCTCAATTTGCCGAGTAAGGAGGTATTTACTAAAAGTTCGATTGAAAGGAATGTTTATTTATTGTTAAAAAATGTTTATTTATTATTATTTATTCTCGCATTCAAACTACGAGTGAACATATATCAACGAATAGCTTAAGAAATCTTCGTAATTTTCAGTTATTGGTCTAAAAATGTTAGCACTTCCGGTTATTCGTCTACCAATTTTCAACATTAAGATTTTCATGAATGGAGATTTTTAAAATACGTAATTATAGATATTATTTTTTAGTCAATCTCTTATTGAAAATATTCAAAGCCACATTAAAACAACTTATTCAGCTTTGATGTCTTTAATTTAATATCATTTTTTATATAGTTTTTCTTGTATATTCGATGCACCGACCGAACTGTTCACTCGTAAAAAAAAAGGGATTATAAATAAATAAAAGCATTCGGAAATTTTTAAATAGACTTTTCCACTCGGAAAAAATAGAGAAAAATAAATAATTTTTGTACATTAGCATTCGTTATGACTTCCTTAAGCCTTGACTCTAGTCGGAATATAATTATATATATATATTTATTTAGAAGGGGTGTCCTGTTTATACTGTGTCAAATTGATCTCTGACTTTTACAATTATTAGATTGGCTGATTTGTGTACGGAAACATACTTTTTTGAGGGGCGGTTAAAGAAAGATTTGTTTACACAAAGAACAAACAGATTAAACATTGTTAATTAAAACACAAAAAATTACATAAATTGATAAAAGTATACATCTGTTTAGTAATCATTTAAGATAAATAATTATGTTACGACGTGCGTTGCTGGGCGAGAAATTGAAGAGCCGAGTTCGAATTCCAGTTGAATTCCTTGCATTCACTTACGCGAGAATACCCTTGGGAAAGGTATTAATCCGTCTCTTTCCTCCAACTACGGGTTAAATAATAAGAAAGATTGGGTTCTATAGCCTTGTTTGGCAACCAGTCTACCGCAGAAAGCAACCTACTATGAAGAAAAATCTTCTGCCCAGTCCGTCATATTTCTTTCGAGACATGATCACTTAAGAGTGAATCACGTAAGGCATTTAACTGACTGAATCATGTGCTTTCGAAAAATCTCATACAAAAGAAAAATAGCTTAAATTTCTTTAAAGAATTAGAAATTCAGAAAATTAAAAAAAGAACAATGCGGATATTAATGATTTTGTCACACTTTCAATTTTGACATTTGTAAATAAATAGCGAGGAGGGAAAGTGATGGATTCATGCCTTTTTTCAAAGATATTTTCTAGTAAGTGAATGTAATGAACCTGGCTGGAATTCTAATTCGGCTCTCTAGCTCTGAATGAGAAATATACTCCCGAGAAAGACATGGCATGAAACCATCTCTTCTCCTCCTAGCTATGGGTTGAATAGCAAGATAGATTGGATTCTATAGACTTGGTTGGCATCCAGCTTACCGCACAAAAAAACAACGGCAACCTTCTATGGAAAAATCTTCTGCCTAGTCATTCATGTATCGAA